>CM076569.1:355921417-355926417 GCA_034641835.2 Pinus albicaulis
GTTTATGCTCAAATTCTGGATGGGAGTTTTATATTACATAAACCATGGGATCCAAGTTCCATTCTTCACTATTATTGTGTTATTTAATGGAAACTACATTTCCTTTGCAGGGGCTGGTGAAATTCTTGAGTTGGGAATATTATAAGATATTTGCAATACTGCTTATTTTCCCTATTTTTGGATATCAAAATCACCCATAAATGTCATTTATGCCTAAGAGACCATGCAAGGCCCAAGGAACAAAATATCCCATCAAATAAATGCCAAAATAACGTCTAGCACCTAATTCTAGAGTGATTTTCCATAAAAAACACTAAAATATGATTTTACAATAAATGAGTGTGTTTTGTTGAATTTTGGCCAAAAACACATTAAACAGTCCATTTGTGCAATGCCACTTCACGTAGAAAATAGGCACTTTTGCAACCGAGTTTTGGACCCCTTGTCGATGTCGGATTTAGCTCCGTGATGGCTCGTTGGAAATATTGATGAGTCTAATTTCTAGAAATTCTTTTGGTTTCTTGATCCAAATCATATAGCCTAGTGAAAATTCCAAAATCCCAAAACTTCCATTAGCGCAGCGCTAGGTCTGAAATAGAGGGAGAATGGTGAAAATTTAGGTGTTTTTCGACCTTTGGAGGGGTCAAACCTACTCCAAATCATGTGAAACTTGGTGAGAAAAGTGTACTAGTGATGAGAAACCCAAAAATGATGAGTTTTCCTCCTGAGGATTCTCCATGGATTAGCATAGCGCTATTGGTGCTGTGCTAATGGGCCTTAAAAATCACAAAAAACAAAAAGTGTTCCAAATTTTCTCAAAATTGGTGGAGGCCTCTTTCAACGGGTCTTGGAAAACTGTTGAGAAGTTGAAGCCAGAACTGCAAGGTTATCATGCTCTTTTGCCTCCTTTAGGTTTTGGAATTCAAGGAGGGCTTCCTTTAGTTTGGCACAAACAAGTTCGCTTTTCTTTTCATAATGCTTGGTCATCTTTCTTTGTAGCTCTAAGCTTTCATTTGCATTTTTCAACTTGGCCTCTAGCTGCATGTTTTCCCTTTCAAGCCGTGATTCTTGATGATGTTCAATTTCCATGGTAAGGAGTTCATTGAGAGAAAGTTTCTCTGCTAGGGCTAATTCCTCTTCCCGCTCTTTTGCCAATGCTTTCCTCAACCCTATGGTTTTTGGCTTATTCCTAGGTTGTTCCTCTTCACCTTCACTTTCTTCATATGGGCCCATGTATTATTCTAGTTTCACTCATGCTCTTTGGGCTTCTTTCTGGGCTTTGAGTGCTCTAGCCTCATAGATGGCCTGCTAGGCACTCATTTGCTTGTTTTCCATTTGATAGAAGTGAATTGCATCCTTTTCTCTTTCCAACTCAGCTTCTAGGTCTTTTATTTGTGCATTATTGTTTTGGAGGAGGGATTTTGAAATTCTTGTTTCATTTTCTTCATCATTGTCTATATGGATAAGTTCAAACTCCCTTTCTATTTCAGGGTCCTCTTCTACCTTTACCTGATGCTTACCTTTGCCAATTTGCTGAGTTGAGGTGGATGGCGTGGTCCCTTGCCCTTTAGAGATAGCAAACACATGCACTGACCCTATTTTGTAGGTGTATGCAAGAGGAGTGATGGTGGTTTTGGTAGTTTCTTCATCATGGCTGTGACTATTGGTGTTGTCATCAGCTTCTTCATCTTTACTATGCTCATCTTTAGTGATTACGTGCTCTATTTCATCACTGCCTTCTTGGTTCTTAGTTTGATCATCAGCCTCTGTACTTGCTTCACTTTGGTTTTGTTCATCATTAGGGTGTTTTTCTTCATCATCCCCTGCACTATTATCATTTTCATCATCACTACGAGGTTGATTGGTGTCATGACTGTCATGACAGCTGTCATGAATGTCATGACTATCTCCTTTGTTGTCTTGTCTCTCACTGCCTGTTCCATCAGTGTCATCGTGTTTGTCAATGTCCTTTTCTTTCATATTGCCACTGTCATTCTCATGATTTTGCCCACTGTTTTCATGGTCAAACACATTTTCCTTTTGAATGTCATGTTCACTATCCCTTTGACTATCAATCTCTTAATCTTCACCACTGCCATGTTCACTGCACTCTTCTTCATCATTATTCTCTTCATCTGTTTCCATGTATTCTACCTCTTTCTTACTATCTGCTGGCTCATCCTCATGTTCATCATTTTTTTCCATGTACTCTGCCTCATCATGACCCTCTTTCTTTCCAAGATTATCATCAAACTCATCTTCATTGTGGACTGATTTACTACCACCTTCACCCTGATCTTCATGTGATTCTTCATTTCCATTTCCTACTTCACCTGATGCATCAAAAGAAATAAAGGAAGGGAGGTTTGCTTGTGGTGAGGGTACTTGTGTAGATGAGGAGGGTAGATTTGGTTGATGAGGAGGGTGTGGATTTGTGAAAAATTCATGGGATATGAACACATCCCAAGGTATACCCTGCTGCTCCAACTGATGTAATACCACCATCTTGATCAAGAACTATTGGAACAAGGTATGCATTTGTTGGGAGTGATTCCTCCTCTGGACAACAGAAGACAACCTCTCCATGCTTGTATATAGATAGTAGGGAAAGTTGAGCATCCTAACGTGTGTGAAATGCATGAAGAGTCTAACATGATAGGAGTAGACCCTGGAGTATCTCCCCTCACAAGTGAAGTACTTCATGATAATGAACATCAAGGGTGAAAATCTATGTTTGAGGTGTGAGAAAGGGAAAATTGTCTCGCTGCCTCCTCTATACCTTGTTATGATAAATGGCTCTAAAAAGGCTTTGTCCAATTTTCCCTTCTTAAACCACTTTTCACCCATAGTAGGGATACCTGTGGCCTCAGAGATGGCACCTGCTGAGATCTTAAAATCTACTCCTGCAAGGTTTGAGTGCTTGTTGTGTAAGTTGAGAATGAGGAGCCTTGTAAGCTCTGGGTGGATTTTCACTTGTTTGAAATTATCACAAAATTGAAAACACCTTGCATTCTGAAAGCACGAAAAGATCCTCGGAGAGGAGGTGATGGCCACTGTACTTTGAGGTTCCAATCTATTGACTTTCCCACCCTTATGTTTTGGTTTTAAAGGCCTTTGACCACTTTCACTACTACTATTGTTTTCAGGTCCTAACATAATGATAGGATATGTTGTATGACAAATTAGGGCTTGGTGAAACAAAACGAAGATGATGATGAAGTCAACTTTGTAGTGAATGGGGGATGTGGAGGCTCAGGCTTCTTAGGACTAATTGCTTTGGAGTTTTTTTTTAAGAAGGTTTACCTTGAATTATGAAAGGTAAATTAACTAACTCATATTCCTTCAAATGATAATTAACTGGTCTGATAAGGTTAAAGACATAAGCTCACTTATATGCAGGACCTAGGGTTTACCCACCTAAGTTTTAATCAATTCACGACCATAAAAAGATTAAATTTTTTTAAAAATTACTTTGGGGGATAAAAAGGGAGCATCACCTACCAGTGTTAGCCTTTTGTGGACCTTTGGAGACAAAATGGAGGACAAAATTTGACATTGAGGACAATTTTTTCTTCTTTGGAGGCCCTCTGAATTTGTGTAGTGCCTTGCCCGAGCAGCGTAGTTGGTTCGTTAGTGCAGCGCCAGCAGGCCTCCCCATGGGTTGGCGTAGCACCGGGCGTGTGCAATAGTGTCAATCTAAAAGCAATTCAGGCCCATGTTTGCACAACACCTAAGAATAGCATAGCGTTGGGCCAAATTTTCGTAGTGCCATGTTATTTTGAATTGATGGGGGATGGATTAGTGTGGCACCAACCTGTTTTTGCGTAGAGCCACTAATTTGTGCAGCGCTAAGAAAAAATTTCCTAGAAACGGTCAGAAAACACTCTTTTTCTCCTGAAGCCTTCTCTTCTTTTGGTAGTGGCAAAATAAGATGGGAAAATACTTAGATGGACTTTTGTATCTTTCGAAAAAAAATTAAACTTGTAAAACCCACTTTTGCTATGTTTTCAATCTTTTTGTCATTTTCTTCACTTATGTTCTTTGACCTTTTTGCAGATGGCTTGAATTTGTTAAAGAGATTCTTCTTCCTCCCTTTGGTGAGGGTGTGTTACCGAAGGTGAAGTTGTCCCCTTTTTTAATTTGTGAGGATTTAGGCACTACCGAACCCTTTGGCATGCATTGATGAACTAAAAACACTATTTTTACGATTTTTGGCATTTTTTATTGTAGGTGAGCTGAGAAATGTCTTTTTACCTCGTTACTGATTTTTTAGGCAGTAACATATTTATTTAGACAGAGTTTTTAAGAAAATCATACCATGCTATGTGTTCCCTTGGCTACTTATGATTTTCTGTAGGTGCCTATAACACATTTTCCTTTGTTATTCTTAGTCTCTTTTTGGAGTTTGACACCTCATTTTCTCAAGAGTGAACTTATACTCAGAATGATTTTACCTTTGACACTTTACCTCATGCTTGCCTTCCTTTTACCATTTTTAAGACATTTGACTACAATAGGAAGCTTAGGCTCTCTCTCACTGATAGTCTTTACCATTTCTCCCTTTGGTGTAGTGAAGCAGTGCTTCTTGGAAAACCCTAGAGAACACCTTAGGCATCCTTTGAATGCCTTCTATTGTTATGAAGGAGGACTTATCATCTTCATTTGACCTGTTTTGCCTATCTTTCCAAACTCTTAGGTTTTAGGGCCATTAGAGAAGAATAAGTAGTGATGTCTTTGACAAAACCCTAAAAACAACCTGGAGTAGCCTTTTAAGGCTTTCTTCTATCATGAGGGATGTTCATCATCTTATTTCATCTGTCTTGCCTATATTGCCAAACCTTTAGTTTTTAGGGTTGTTAGAGAATAATAAGTAGTGTTGTCTTCTAAGTTCTATATAGCCCTTTCAAGTTCATCCATTTCTGTTCAGTTCACCTCGCCCTTTTCCCTTTTTCATTTATAATTTCTGAAAATCTTCAATGTGTCATTGGTTGTGTTGTTGT
>CM076569.1:355928917-356171958 GCA_034641835.2 Pinus albicaulis
TATTATTTTAATATTTTTAAATATAATTTCTCTCTAGCAACATATATAGATTTTTAAATATAACTTCCCTGTAACAATATACATAGATACAAATTAAGATACAAATTAAAATATTTTACTTATGGAAAACATTTTTTTTGTTATTATTATTTTTAATTTGTTAATTTAAATTATTTTTTAACATCTCTTCTAAATCTTCTTTATGAAATATTTGTCTTATAATAAAATATTCAATTTATATCGAATTTGAATTTGTATTCAAATTTTTGAAAACATTTTCATATTCAAATCAAATTTGAATTTTTCTCATGTATCGAACAAAATTTGTATCGAGTATTTTAAATTTGAATAAAATTAAAAGATTTGTATAAATTTTGTAATCAAATTCGATTACAAGGACACAAAACAAGTTTTACATCTTAATTTGTATCTAGTGAAAACTTGTAATACTCGATACAAATTCCCTTCCTTGATAGAAAATTTCCCTTACAAATAAATTATTTGGATTGCCGTATACAAATTTCCTTACACAAATTTTACTCAATGTTATATAATTACTAAATCTTTGACTGAGCAAATTCAACCAATAGTAGAAGTCCATCAATTTCTAAACACGTGACAAAACAAAACAATTTTAAATTTTGGTCAAAACACAAAAATAGAAAGTTTTAACAATGAGCAACAATTTTCCACATCGATGGTTTTGAAAATTACATAACATCAAGATAAAAACAGTAGGTGGAAACTTTACATTTGTATAGTTCACATGCATATATAGATGCTTTTTCCATAGAGAGGTTTTAATAAAGCTTTACAGTATGACTCTTGATTTTTGTATCCAAACAAATATAATTAAAGGATTAATATTTTTAAATATTTAAAATATAAGTTATTCAAGATTGAGATGAAGGCACTCTAACAAAATGTTGTATTCCAATGAACCACTTAACATTAAGAAGTTACAAGTCTTTAAATGATAAATGGAAAACAATATATCTACATTAAGAAATAAAAGGAAAAACAAAGGGTAGACCAAAGGTGTTCCTATGATGGCTTTGGATAAGCAGATTCAACCAATAGTAGAGGCTTAATTTCCTCCTCCTTTATCCAACAACTTTTGAACATGTGGCAAAACACAACAATTAGAAATTTTGGTCAAAACACAAAAAATAGAAAGCTTTAGAAGTGTGAAATCCTTTTCCACAATGATGATTTTGGAAATTACATCCAAAAATATTCATTGCATATTTTGGAAAATACATCATGAGTAATACCTAAAAATACAAAACAAAACCAGTAAAAGTAGACCATCAAGATAGAAACACAGGTGGAAACTTTACTCTTGTATGGTGCACATGCTTATACAGATTCTTTTTCCATAGAGACGCTTTAATAAAGCTTTATTGTATGAATCTTGATTTTTTATGCCCAAACAAAGCTAATTACAATTTTAATATTTTTTAATATTAGATGAAGACACTCTATCAAAATAATGTATTCCAATGAACCAATTAAAATTAAGAAGTTACAAGTCTTTAAATTATAAATTAAATAAATTATATATAAATTAAGCAAAAAAGAAAGTGTCACTACTCTTGATTTTTGATATCCAAACAAACCCAATTAGGAGTTTAATATTTAAAACATAAGTTACATGAAATTTAGATGACAACACTTTAACAAAATATTGTATTACAATGAGAAAATTAGCAATAAGAAGTTACAAGTATTTAATATGGCCCAAAATAATATTTCCTATTCCAAACCCACCAAGTAGGCCTTTCATTTACAATAATTTAAATTCTTCTTCCCCATAGGAAGAATTTCATAATATGTCCAAATTCAATGGCCTAGCTTCACTATTTTGCATGATCCAATTCACAACTTCAAGTACATAGAGTGCACAAATAGAAGTTGACCTGAAATTCTAGGATTCACTTCTGTATTGGGCAAATTTTGCAGTATATACATTTTCCATATGCATACTAACCCCAAAATCGAGGTATTAATTCAACTATTTTACAAATCCCATTTTACAACAAGTATCCATAGTGGCCACTACTAGATGCATCAAGCATCTTATAACTCATATGTTCTTCACATACAACTCAACTTAAAAGTACCGAAATGAAAATATACAAAAATCATCAACAACTCTAAGTTCTTAAGAAAAAGAGAACCCAAAACAATCCTTCCTTCACGCACATAGAAAATATATATCAGTGCAAAATTGATATTGACATCAGCGAATATTCTAGGAAAAAAGAAAATGCCATGAATTTAAAGTAAAATTTCCAGTGAAAATACAAAAGATTGGAACTACTAGTTATTATATACATAATTTCTTGAGGAATTGATCCTTGTACACACATAATCATATAAATAATATTAAAATAACAATCGAGAAGTCAACTCAAACTAGAATAGGATTTGACAACTAGAATTTGGGCCTATGTATAATTGAAATTGTGGGAAATACCATATTTTTATTTTCTTTTGGACCCATGAAGTCCCTTTTGGATTTTAATTCATACTATGGCACCATGTCCTCAGAAGCTTCCTTTATGAATATGATTTTGTGTCCATCATTGATTTGTCTGTAACCCATGACAATTATCATTCTCTATGATTGATCGAAATGGAGGAGTATTAGTAAATTCTCTGCTAAGTACCTCTTCAGAATATAAACATGCTTGCTTCCTATGTGCATCAGATTTGTACTGAACAACAGGTTATTTCAAGAGTTTCTTTTAAGTGTCTTTATTACAGTAATTCCATGAAATTTTTTTAAAACATGAAATCATCAAACACTAAATGGAAAGATGCATCAAACAACAATACAAAATCCATTGTTGAAGGATTTCACCCCTCCTGGGCTACATCTCCTTCAATTAGCTCTGAAAGAATGATTCATTCCCATTATGCTCAAGGTTTCAACGTGAAGAGTACATCAAAGTGTTGAAGTGAAATGGTAATTTTCTCCTACAAAGTTTCTTTTACCTTGAACTTGCTGACCTACAGTCAAGTATGCAACTATCAGTACAACACATGGGCATCTTGCATCAAGGTCCCTTACTCCAATTTGAAAGAGGATCAAAATGTACTAAAAACACTGCAAATAAATAAACAATATTTTTCTATAAATCACATACATAGAAAATATGAGAAATAGCTACAATACTGCTGCAAACATATGGAGGCTGGAAGGCCCCTACAAGATCATGTCCATCTCGAAATTCTCCAAAAACGAGTTCAAGATGCTGGTTGTCCATAAAACCCATATGATTCACTTTGCTATAAACCCATCTAGAAGTGCTCAAATGGTTCTAAAACCCATTCCAATGAACTCAGAATGGCTAAGAATGGATATCTAGCCTCTTCTTTCTCTTCACTTGGTCTCCAGGTGAAGAAGATATGGCCTAACTCTCTACTTGCCTTAAGCATCCTTAAACTTCAAGCTGGAAAAATCCCATCTATAAGTGCTCCATTGCTTCTATAAGCTGCACCATTTAGTCCATAATGGCCAAGAATGGCTATCTAGCCTCTAATTTCTCTTCAATTGGTCTCCAGGTGAAGCAGATATGGCCTAACCCTCTTTTGGCACTTGAAATTGTTAAACTTCAAGCTAGAAAAATCCCATGTAGAAGTTCTCCATTTCTTCTAAAACATGCACCATTGAGTCCATAATGTCCAATAATGGCTATCTAGCCTCTTTTTTATATTCAATTGGTCTCCAAGTGAAGCAGATATGGCCTAACCCTGTGGCGGCCCTAGGCATCCTTAAAATTCAAGCAAGAAAAATCCATTTAGAAGTGCTCAATTTCTTCTGAAACCTACACCATTGAGTCCAGAATGCCCAAAAATGGTCATCTAGCCTCTTTCTGCCACTCAATTGTGCAAAAAATGCCTTAGTTATGACGTATGTGAGTTTCACCAAGAAAAACTCCACCAAATCTTGCAAACTACACTTAGTTGGAGTTGAACTGGCAGTTCAACTAGATTTAATTGACTGCCAAGTTAATCTGGTTAAACTTTAATTAAGCGCATTAGTGATAATTAACTATAGTTAGCGCTTAAAACCCATGCATAGTGCTAATAATGGATTAACATTAATCAATATGGTTTAGTGACAATTAATAGGGTTTAATCATTTAATGGTGTGATTTTAGTGCTCTCCGATAGCTCCACTGGTCACAGGCCTATGGTCACATTTGTTGGGGGTTGGCGCCCACTTTCCCCCATAGGAAACATTTGAAAAATTTAAATTAATGTTTATACGTTATATGGCAAGAAACATTAGTGTGGCATGGCGGTATTGTGTGGCACTGGTGTGTGGGAAGTCGCAGGGTCGAACCCTGATGCCTCCGCCATAAAATTTTGACCAATGGTTATTAGGGCACCTAGCACCCTCCTTGTTTGCCATGTGTCGCGACCTCATTGGTCCTACCTTTTGTCTCCCTTGAATCTTGTGACATGAGCCCTTTACCTTTCCTCAAACGAAGTTCCAGATGCAACTTCCAACAATGTTCAATATCATGTCCATGCACTTAGCAATGAACACAGAACAAATTCTTCTTGTTCATAGACATAAAATTTCTCTTTTGTGAAAGGGAGTCGAGATTCTTGGTGCAAAAACAGGCCCAGTGTGTCTTAAAACGTCACGCTCAAACATAAATAGGCCTGGCGCGCTAGGCATAAACTGCTCGGTGCGCCTCAAAAATCCGCGCATAGAAACACGGTTGAATAGAAAAACATTATTGGCTGAAAAATCCGTATTCTCACTTCTTCAATGATCCATAGCTAGCAAGCACTAGTGCGAATTTCCCTTGTGTGAGGCACCTTGCCTTTGGTGCTCCCATTGCACACACTGCTGCCATCCATTGCCCACCTTGTGGAGTTCGAATTTTGGAAAATGGTGGGAAAATTTTGTTTCTCAAATTATTTTGCAAATATGGCTCCTCGATGCCCAAATGTATAGGTATTTTACTTTTTCCTCAATAATTAAACTTCTTAGTGGATTATATTTGTCAAAAATATTAATTTTTACCATTAAAAAAAAAATTCCTGCGTGGTGTGCTCGAGCCTTTTGGCTTGCACCATTTGTGGTGCTCCCTATAAATTTACACACCGCACTGTGAATGGTGCTAATGGAAATGAATCGAGTTCCATTTTGGTACTAAAAACGCGCACCATGTTTGTTTTTAAAATTTGATATGGCAGTGTGGTCGTTTAAATAACCACGTCCTTGACTATGTACGAGTGTCGGAAGGGCAGCGCGCTGACCAAAATATGCACCTTGGGCCGGATAGTTCATTCACCGCATCGCCCTCTTGACATCAGTACTTATTCAATGGTGCGGTCATTTACATGACTGCACCATTGACCAGGTATCGACATCAAGAGGGTGGTGCGCTGACTAAAATATCTACCCCAGGGCGCATAGTTTGGTCAGTGGACCACCCTCCTGACATCAGTACATAGTCGATGGTGTGGTCGTTTACACAGCCGCACCATTGACCATGTACTGATGTCACTATGGTAGTGTTCTCACTAAACTATCAGCCCCGATGCGCATAGTTTCGTCAGCGCACCGCCCTCTCAACACTAGTACATAGTCAACAGTGTGGTCATTTAAACGACTGCACCGTTGACCATGAATTATTTTTGGGTGGTGTTTTGAACTAACTATTCATCCCGAGGTCGATAGTTTCATCAATGCACTGCAGAAGAAATCACATTTCATATTTTTCAGTGCACTAAAAATTTCCATGCGCACCGAGGACGGTGTGAGATAAAAATATATGCACCAAGACCAGTGCATGACTATTTTTTTGGGCACACCGAATGTTTTTAAAAAAGAAAAAGAAAAAGAAAAAGAAAAAGAAAAAAAAAAAAAAAAAAAAAATATATATATATATATATATATATATATATATATATATACATGTCTCATTTAATTAAAAAAATGTATTTAATATGTGAGTCATTCAGTGACGTCAAAGGAGAAAACAAAAGGAACATCAATAACATATGGAGGAACAGTATAACGTGGTTTGCCTGTGGGAGGAACAAAAGAGGGAGATACTTATGTGCCCTCGTCCTATTATGGCAGCCAGCGAGTTTCTCCTAAAGGAGGTAGGCCTCCTCAAGTTCAATGAGGAGGCTACATCCCTGAAGGTCCATAATGGGTTATTGGGACAACTCATCTCTAGTTGGGATGCCCACCGATAGGCTTTCAAGGTTGGTCCTAACTAGTGGTACGTGTCGACTGAGGAGAAAATATATTTTTTACTATCCTATGTAGGAGAGTTCAGGATTTTCCCTAGTTCCTAGAGGTCCCCATTGGCTATGCAACAGGGAGTCAGTTCGTGTACTCTGTGAGATACATTATTGACCATATATTTTCTCCTGCAGATTTTCAGGTGTCTAGTGGTCAGTTACATATTTCTTTATTTCGTACAGAGGAGGTGAGGTGCCTCTCACTACTGGTGACAACCATTTCACACTATACTAGTGACGGGAAACTCATTAGTTTCCCTCTTTTATTTTATGTTGATTCTTTATTACAGGCGTTGCGACTTGTGAGGTGTTCTGCAATTTTTTTGTAGCATTTTTGTACAAAATTAGATAGATTTCATTCTCAGGAATGTCGAAGGTTGACCTTCTCTTTTTCTTCAAAGTTATTTTGTTTATTTTTTGAGAGGTTTCCATAGACGAGGCCTACTTTTTTTCTACAGCCTCATAGGTCGATGTTGAACGTATGGATGGAGATGTGGGGCCAAATGATGCCGAAGAGGGGAGAGTCTGAATTTTCCGCCAGGATATCTCATGATGCACTGGAGTTGCTCTCTAGTGTTGATGATCATGCTTTTGTTCTGATGCCATGTCCATATGATGGTTTGGATTGGCGAGGGTGTGATAACATCCTCTTCACACAGGATGAGCTGCCAGATGAGAGAGGTAATATTAGTGTTTCTTTAAATTTTTTCTAACACGTTATTTAACTTGTTTTATTAAATTTTTTAATGAAATTGTTTAATTACTGTTGTATACTTATATATATTTTGTAGATATTGGGTGATTCCTTGGCGATAATATTCCACCACTACCGAATGATCCAAGTGTAGATCTTGTTGATGAGGAGATGACAGAGGCGGAGGATCAGGTCGATGACAGACATGGTCCTGATCAAGCACAAATACCGGCAGGTGTGAGCCATAGGCCTGAAACCTGAGTTAGGATAAAGTTGGGATACCAAGTCTATTGACTCCTAGTTGAGGAGGGAGTCAGTCTGGTTAATATTAGAGAGATACATGCTAGTGATAGGCTGAAACATATATGGAGAGTCATGCCCCGTCATATGTTTAACCTCATGCGGCATATCGTTGGAGCTACCAGAGTACTAGAATAGGCAAGGAGGGCTGGTAGGCATGGTGTAGATGCAATACGACAGTCGATTAGCGCATCATCTCATGATCATGATCATGAGGGGAACGATCATCGTTCGAGTACTCCACCTCCTCCTCCACCTCGCGTCGGAGATGATCATGATGAGCAACCTGCAACATCTAGTCATGATCATGAGCAGGCATCATCTGAGAAGTCTGCACCATCTCAGCAGACACGCCCTAGTCTTGAACAGGCACCTGATCCTGTGGAGGGTGCAGTTCCATCTGAGGAGGCAAGTTCATCGACTGAGCAAGTCGCCACACCATCCAGTGAGAGTTGTACCATCCACGAGTCATCATGAGCACGAAGTTCTTGATCAACATGAGGCACCTCCATATTATCAAGCATGTGATCATCATCTATTTGAGCATGTCAAGGCTCCACCATCGACTAAGCAAGCCTCAACTAGTACTACTATTGATGTACCACCAGCTGATATTTGACATTTATATGCAGTTATATTATAGTTGTATATTTTTTACATTATATATATATATATATATATATATATATGGTCAATGTATTTTATGTTCATGTTGCAGATGTACTTAATTTACATGTTGGTGTTCATCATGATGTGTATATTGTTAGGTCATGTTAAATATGTTGATTTAATGTGCAACGTGCAAATAAATGTGTATGTGATCGTAGTTATTTGACATGAGATGTATATCTATTGTTTTTGTTCTGAGGATGTTATACAATGCTTCTGTTTTGTTAGATGATCATGATCATGATGATTAGAAGATGCTAGGGAATTTGAATGTATTTTTTAGTCGAATAAGATGTTTGTACGATGGTTATCATGATTGTGATGTTTATTTTTAATATTAAATCATGATATTTATTAAATATTATCTCATGATTGTAATTTAAATTTTAATTTTAATTGTATGTCAAATTGTAAAATTGTAATTGTATATATGTAAAATTATAAAATTGTAATTGTAATTGTAATTGCATATAAAATTCTAAACTTTTAATTGTAATTTTATGTAAAATAATTGTAAAATTTTAATTGTATTAATGTGAAATGATTGTAATTGTAATAGTATATATGTAAAATTCTAAAATTGTAATCGTAATTGTAATTGTATGTAAAATTCTAAAATTGTAATCGTAATTTTAATTGTAATTGTAATTGTAATTCAATTTTAATTGTATGATGTAAAATGTTTGTAAAATTGTAATTGTAATTGTAATTGTATTGTGAAATTGTAAAATTGTAATTGTAATTGTATGTATAGTCATCATTGAATTTTATTAAGAATTTTAAATTTGTAAATTTGTAAATTAATTGTCAATTTTGAACCATAACTACCGTAAGTAAAATGTATACCGTAAATATTGTTAAATTACCATAATTCTAAAATTGTAAAATTGTAAATTTACATGACTATAGATAATTGTAAAATAATAAATCTAGAATAATATGAATTTTTGTAGCATAATAAAGTTTAGAAAATAATAAAAATTAATTCATGTACTTTAGAAGTATAATTGTTTTATTATGATCTTACATACCAAAAATAAAAATACACATTTTGAAGATATCATTCACACAAATTTAAAGCAATAAAGTAGTTGTATTATTTTAGGAATTGACATTATAAAAAAACAAAACTTTATACAGTAAGCCATTTTTTTCGAGATCAACATAATTGAAAATTATCAAGTGAAATGATTTTAAAATTAACAAAATTAAAATTACCATTTAATTCAAAATACATATTATAATGTTTTGAAAAAAAATGTTAGTTATTATGTAATTAAGTCCTCTTCTTTATAAAAACTCATCTTAAAAACTATAAATGATGAAATAACACATGTACCATATCACTCTCAGTTCTCATGATCACCCTCATTATCTTCTAGCTCGCTTGGCATGATAACATTATTTTTCTCAAAAATATGTTTTGATCTAGGGTCATGTGTCAATACGAACACCAATCCCTATCCAACACATCTGGCTAAAAAAACACTTGGTTGCAGTGTTTGAGGCAAACATAGCGCTCCTTAGCTTCATCCCACATCTTTCTAGAGTTGATACATATCAGCCTACTATCGTGATATTCCTTTAAATTATTCCGATCAAAAGTCTCCCACCACTTGCACCTAAAAATAACACATTGGAAAGAAGAGAATTAAACTTCAATGATATCTTGTATCTTTCCGACGTAACCTAATGTCCCTCTTACTAGGTTTTGATGACGGTGGCTAGATAGACTAAATTAATCAAATTTTACTTCCACTCCACAGTTGTGTATCATGTGTCCATCATCGATATTTTTTGTGCGAAAATGGTGTCCATATGCCCACATAAATGGGAAAAAATGCTCCTATAGAAAAGTTAAAATATCATAGTGCCATGTGTCTTATAATAACCCAACAGTTAAAATATGAAATATAGATGTAATTACATTTCAAAGGTACATTATTAAGTTTAAAATGTATATAAATAGATTATTACCGAGTGGGTGCACCCAATCCTTACGTTTAGTGCATCCTCTTCAGCACATGGGTAACGACCGGTTGCATTGTATTTCTCTCTAACTTGGTCAGTAACCCAACTATTGGGGAATATTTTTGGTATATTTTCTTTTAAATGATCCAGATAAGGTACAATTCTACCATTCAACCATCTTAATTCTTTCCTGTCACTATCCCATTTCATCCTCTTTTGTTCGTACAATGCGACCCATGGTTGTGTCGCTTCGGAATTGTAAAGAATGAATTTATTGATTACTTCAATTTTTTTCATTCGCTGATGAAATCAAACCGACATATAGTACATATGAGATCAAAATATACATTATATCGAAGTTTGTGATGAATATTTACATTGTGTAAATTTGAAAAATTATAAGTCACTTACTCTTTATCAAGCGTCTCTTTCCATTCCTTTCGAGCAGCTCCCCTTCTCTTTTTTCTTCATCTGTTTCATCGTCCTAAATAACCGCACCTGGTCTTTTGTCGATCTATTTGATGTACTCATCGGCATAATAGAAATGCTCATGTAATGTACCCCTTTGCCATATACCCCTCGGGTTTTTCCCTTTTTCGAACAAAACCTTTCAATTTCTTCATGTACCTCTCAATGAAGAACATCCAATGAAAATAAACCACCCCAACTAATTAAACCTCATCTACTAGATGGATTCGAAGATAAACCTGCAAGTCCACGAAACTCGTCAGAAGTTCCTTCTCAAATATACAAAAAATCTCACCTATCTCTTGACGTCATTGTGGAATGCTAGCCACATGAATCTCCTTTGACGTGATCCAATGTACAAATGAAAATAATTTAGATATGGCACATCCTAGGTCTTGGGGGAATTCATATTTCACACACCCACACACAAAGAAAGGATAGTGAAACTACAAAGTTATAAACACATGCAATAATATACAAAATTAGTTATGTTTTATGATCCCTGCATCAAATAAATTTTATTAATATAAAAAATAATAAGATCATGCTTTTTACATTATACGTACTCTTAGAATGTTCAAATGGTCATCCAAGGTGAAGCAACACAGTAGTGAAGACCCGTATAAAGATGACACCCTCACACCCATTATAACTTCCTTTTCCAAAGAAATATCATCTTTTCTAAAGTCCATGGGACATCACCTTCTTTGAATTACCATGAATTAGAGGGACCAACATCTACCTCTCATCCTGTACTTTCTAATCATCTTGGTCAATGTTTCTTTTTAGTTTTTGAAGTAAGACGACCTTTCCTAATGGCCAATGTGTCACTTTTTTTTGATGATATGTGTCTCCATAAAGAAGATGAAACATTTTTAAATATATGCATGGGATATAATAATTTGATAATCTTAAGATGCTCCCAATCTGGGAGGTTATAAAAGATAGATTTCCTTTTCATCCCAATGGAAAATTTATCAACATAGGTGTCGACGAATTCTCGATCATCGAACATAGGCTCCCGATTTGAATCCAACATTTCTATGAACTCCTTCTCCTTCTCTCTCTCATATGCTTTAAGCCATTCAACTGGTGTCATTATTGGATTCCTTTGGGCTCTCCCTTTTTTACCATTGAAAGCGCATGTTTATCTTTTGTAAGTGTGTTCTTCTGGGAGGAATACCCTAGAGCAGTCATACACTAGCTTTCGTAGGTCGTTGGACCATCTAGCTTTCAGAGAAGGTCAACAACGTTTACATCCAAAATACCCTTTTATTAAAATACCTGTGAAATTATTGTATACAATATATATGCATGGTACATTAAATAATATCATGAAGATCAGAACAATTAAAAAAAAATAAATAACTAATATGCGAAAGAATATTGTTATGTATATAAACAAATCAATAAACATATAATTTACGAGAGCAAACTCCTAAGCATGTATAATCATTTATCGGGTAAGCACATATGCCGTAAAATGTAAAAATTTTCTCTGCTATGATGGGTCTTGATACATCGTATACATTTATCCCATCCCATAATTCCTTCAACTCATCTACCAGTGGTTGTAAGTAGACTTCCATATTCTTCACTTGTATTCTACCAGGGACTATGAGAGCGAGCATAAGGTATCCATTATTCACGGAAAACCATGGGGGGATATTGTTATTGATCACTACTACAGGTCAAACATAATATCTGGTGCTCTAGAGGGAATATGGGTTGATGCAATCCATGGCTATGCTGAGTCATAGAATTCCTACTTCATCCTTGAATTTTTAGGACCATGTGTCCTCTATATGATTTATGACTATTTAATCTATTGGGATTCACATAAATCCTAACTCACTTCTGTTTGAGGCATGCCATCCTTGAAACATAGCTAATTTTGTGCAATTAAATATCCTTTGAATCCTTGGGTTTATAGGCATGTGCCTCAATATCTTAAAAGGAGGACCACATGATTTGCCCTTATTTTTTTATTTATCATACCTGTCATGCCCAAATTTTGAACATATCTCTTTGTCTGCATATTCTCCTCTATATAGAATAAAACCATTTGGACATGCATGATATGATATGTACTCAACACCCAACATTTTCAACAATTTCTTTGTGTCTTTGCAACTACTGAGCAAGAAATTATGACTCGGAAGAATCTTATCTTTTAATAACTTGTAGTTGGTGATCATGGACAATATTAGTTGTACATTAATGCCAATATAATTATTAATGTTCATAAAATTGACCATTTCTAATGTTCATTGTGTGATTATATTTCTCAAAATATAAGGGAGGAATTGATGGTCAATTACCTCAAAATTTCTGAGAAAATGCATTTGACAAGCCAAACTTTGCTTTCAAGTTGTATAGTAACATCATTTTCCCCCAACTGGGTAGACTTTGACTGACCACTAGGTCCAAAGAGGGTGGTGGTGGAAGCAAATTTAAGGCTTTAGAAAAAGGTATCAAAGATATGAACATCGTCACCTAGTTGATCATCCTTCTAGAATGCATCTAACAACATTGTCTCCATGGTAGTCATATCCCTTAAGTAATCATCCATACCAACCTCTATTTGATTGCCTCCATTGCCATCCTGTGAAGAACTACTGCTATTGTATTCATTCCTAATATGTGAATCTAGACATAGTGGAAATTGAATAGGTGGTTGATTCAACCATTCTTGGTGTCATTTCTATTTGATTTTTTTCTCTTAATTCAACCTTATCTTGATTTGAAATTATCATGGGGTGCAACAGAACATGATAGGTAGGTCACTCGTAATCACTAGAATCCTAATAATTTAAAAAAAAATATTTGAACATGATTAGTACAAAATCTATGATATCAATTAGTAAGCGCATCAACAATGCATGATTAATTGGTTTGACGTTTAAATAATTACATTAATATACCAAAAATTTATTATTACCATCATTTTCCCAGGATTATGGCTAAAATATGCAATGTTACAATTGGTGGGGTGAAGCGGCTATCCATGTTCATCTACCAAATGCGCCTTACAGTATGCTACTCCTGATAAGAGCTTCTGACATTTTAGAGTTGTTTGAATATTTTGTGCATCTGAACTCCATTCTGAATCTGCATGAGCCTGAAAATTTGTATACATTAATTTTATTCAGCTGATTGACATGGATAAAATAAATAAATTCAATTATATAATGAAAATATAAATAAAATCTGAAGTAAATATTACATCTCAAGATGGATAGGGAGAACTCTGTGATGGACTTTGATAGATATTATGGAACGAGATGGATTTTAAAGAATTTTCCATTTGATATAATTATAATCTTTTCTCCCTGCATTTGAGAAAAATCGACAACAAATTTTGGTGTACATACCTAAAAGTAATTTTGGTGCCTTAAAAATGGGCTAATTATTATCGATACTAATGTACAGTTAACCACACTGGTGCGTTTTAGTTATTACACACCAGTGTTGTGTTATTAACTGACGCACCAATGTGGTTAGATAACAAACACACCGAATAGCCGCAAATAAAAAAAGTGCAACTTTACCTTTTTAAAGTGAAAAAAATGTGGTAAATTGAAAAATAGGCGAAAAATTATTTTCGAAAATCTAATTTCATAAAAAAAATCTTTAAATAGTAAAAAAATTTAATTATTTCATTATTTTTGCAAAAGTTTTCGGGGAGATATTTGCATGAGAGACATACCTGGAGCAAGAGAGCAAGAGAGCACTGTGGAGCAGTGAAATAATTTCGAACAAAACTATTCAGAGAATCAGAATTTCAAACATCTGGTGATTCAAACCCTGTAGTATAGAATTTCAAACCATCTCGTGATTATATTTTATTGTAATAATTTTTTTTTTTTATAGTTTCAGTTTGATTTAATACATGGTAAGTAACATTTTTAAATGTTACTTTTCATTTTCAAAAATAAATAAATAAATAAATAAAATCCATTCTTACGATAAACCCTTGATTCTTTTTGTTTCCTCCCTTGCTTATTCCTATTTCCGTGACTTCAAAACTAGGAGTTTTCATTTTAGATTTATAGGGTTTGTATTGCTATATATATAGGCCTATGAAATCTAACTTGCAGGATGACCTGTTGAGTTGGATCACAATCCATGTCGGCTCTTGCATGAATTTTTGAAAAATAGAATGGTTTTAATTGGTGTGCCCTGTGTAAAATACTGCACCGGTGCGCTATTTTTATTCAGCGCACCACACACGTACTATTTGAGAAAAACAATTTAAAAAGAGATTTTTTTTAATCAGCATGCCCTCTGTAAGATAGCACATCGGTGCACTATTTTATTATAACTCACCATGCACATATTTTTAGATCAAAACAATTTAAAAATAGTTTTGTTTTAATCTATGTGCCCTATGCAAATTAGTGCACCATTGTGCTATTTTATTATCGCGCATTGCGCACGCACTTTTTGATATAAAAAAATGTTTTATGTCTATGCTAATCGGTGCACCGGTTAACATACAAAGCATTGGGTCTCTTTGTTGACAAAGAGCACTGTATGATGGTCCCCTATTTTCTTAGTGTGTTTATAAGAACATGCCGCACCACCTCCTCCACAACATCTTATGCTTCAAAATCTAACACTAGAGGATTTTTATTAATTTTTGTATGTTAATCGATGCACTGATTAACATATAGCACACCGGATCTCCTTGTTGACAGAGAGCACCGTACGATTTTTCTATTGTTTTGGCAATGCATTTATAAGAACACGCCGCACCGATGTCGATGCGTACTCATTGAAAGGCGCACTATTTTCTTAATTTTTTTTTTTTAACATGAAAAGTTTGTGATTTATTTATGAAATATGTTAATGAATGGTATGGTTCATGTTTCATATTGACAAATAAATGGTTGACAAGAGGTCAAGTAACAAAAATTTTAATAGCACATGGAGGAAAGGAAAAATGGAAAGTTCTTTGTAAATTATTTACAAAAATTATTATTTTTGAACTATACGTAAGTTTAACTAATATGTATTTTTACTGTGTATCATGCAAAGCCAAAAAATGACGAAGATCGATAATATTATTTATGATCTAATACTAGAAGAGAATAAAATCTTAATCGAAAAAATGCAAAAGGATGAATCAGGTGAATGAAAAAATACTATCGATCCAATATGAGTTTCTTCTTTTAATTTTCATTAATAATATACTTAAAAATATTAGATAACATGTTTTAAAAAATCTATTAATTCACATATGTTTAATGTTCTACAGGGACCATCAACTCAGAAAATGAACGTTGTTCTAATAAATAAAAAAATAGAACATGCAAATAAAAATGAATTACTCAGCTCATTTGTAGTGGTGTTGGAGGTTAAGGAAAGGGAGAGAAAATTTTACAAAAATTTGAGGGATATGGTCGAATGAATGTATAAATTTTCTTTCCACTTACAATACAAAAATGAATCCAATGATTCCAAGGACCAAATTTTATCTAAACTATAGGATGAGTATCCAAAGAATTGGTCAATCAGACAAGTCATACTTTTAATAGCAAAAACGTACAACTACAAAAAAGACGGAATGAAAATGTAATATTCCTTTAAATGTTTTTGTAGAATTATATGTATATATTACTAGAAAGCAATCATTTATAAATATCACTTTTGTTATATTTACTTTTTATATATCAATATAAAAATTAAATTGTTTATTGTCATGTTACATTTTCAGGAATATTATGAAAATCTCAAAGGGTGAACGAACTAATATTAGAAATATGCCACTAGGAATGTCCAAAAAGGTCTACAATGAAATGGTCAAAGAAATGGACATAATTGCATCACACGAGGAGCCATCTCAACAACAACGTGCTTCAAATGTAATATGTAATGATTGAATTTTTTGATTAGGTACAATAAATAAAAAATTTAGCATTAAATATTAATTTTCAAGTATTTTCTTGCAATAAATAAAAGAAAATGGAACCCATTCAGCACATGAAACAGGACAAAAAGGAAGAAAAGGGTTGATATCTAAGTTTTTGAGTAATTGTTATTTCCTTATAACAACTTAACTAGATTTCATTTTTGTATATTTAAAGTTGTTTTATAACAATCGTCATTGAATGTCTTCAAACTGGTGCTAACATAGAAAGAAGAACCATCAGACGAATTGATTGACATTGGTTTAAATATGGGTTGTCAGTATATGTTGGCATATCAGAAATTAATTGTGGAATTTGTAAGCATCTATCAATCTTGTTCTACTTAGCTTCATCTATAAATAATAGAACAAAAAAACTTTTATATTAAATATATGATTTGTTATGGGCTATAAAAATTGCAGGAAACAAAGTATGGAACTATGCCAACAAATGAAATGTTGAAAGATGGCATGAAATTTGGTTTTGAAAGAATGTGTATAGTTCATGAGTCAATTCTAGCTATGGTACACCATTTGTTTTCGATTTACATTGATATATATTATTTAATATTGAAATTTTAATTAGTCTCACCAATGTATATATACTCATTACAATTTATTTTTATGTTTGTAGATCGACGTTGAAGAAGAAGAAAACAATCAACACCGTGAAAAAAAACGTTCCTCAAAATAACCCGTCATGGAAGTAGCTCGAGTAGTGACAATAGTTCAAGCGAAGAATGATGATCAATATGTTTGGATATTAAAGCAAGGCGTTGTATTTTTTGAAATATTTTTTTGTGAAATCGGACATTTTGTTTAATGTAATGAACATAGTGTCCCGATTGAAAAAGAGTGTCGTATATATATATATATATATATATATAATACATTTTAATTTATTCTATTGTGTTCTCCATTGTCATTGTGAAATGTCACACCATTGATTAAATATATGGATGATTAAATATTATAATGAAGAGATGTGAAATCTGATGATATGATATAGCAAATTAATCCAAACATCACATTCAAATGCATTAATAAAAATTTAATTGATATAAATATTGTTATAAGATATGTGTTGACTTTTGATGAATATTGAATTCTAAAAAGTCACAATAATTGCACTGTCACAGGTCGATGTTTCTAAAAAATACAAAATGAATACTAGTGTGTGTTAGTTACTGTGCACTGGTGCGTTTGTATGCTAATGTGAACTGACGCACTTCTACGACCTATCGGCACCAGACAAATATCAATAACAATCAGAACGCTCAGTTCATTTGTGTCATAATGCGCACCGTTTTTTTGTATAATACTGTGCACCAGTGTGTTTCTATGACCTATGGGCACCTCAAAAATACCAATACCAATTAGAACGCTCAGTGATTTTGTGTGATACTGCGCATTAGTGTGTTTGTATAATAATAGGCACCGTTGCATTTATATGACATATGGGCACTGCACAAATACCTTTACCAATTAGAACGACTTGGTGCATTCTATCACCTACAATGCGCTCGGTTTGGTTTTACACCTTAATGGCCTGGTGCATGCACCTTCGACCACCCTAGTGCATGGACCTTTGACTACCCTAGTGCATGCACCGTCAACTACCCTGGTGCGACTGTCTACATGACATGCACCGTGACATTGCTAAACGCCCGAGGGAGTCCAAAATTTGATTTCTGCCCCAGTGCTTAATAGGCTTATAGTACCAGTGAGTTCACTGTACACCGCACCAGTGTGTTAACACCTAATTAGCGCACCGATGAGAAAAACATCAGTAACAACCTTCGGCCACCGTGTTTTGTTTAGTTATATTTAAATTCCATTAGAAGCTCCCCCAAAACCTCTGTTACCAAAAACGGATGTTGTAGAAAATGTTTTTTTGACAATTTTGGCCAATTTTATAGCACTAAAAACCTCTGTTATAACCTCTGCTAGAGGATTTTTTCCTTGTAGTGTATGTACATGGGTAGAAGAAGTAATACTGGAAATATGAATAGACTATTTAAGCTTACCATTCACATTCTCACCCTCTGATGATGATGATGAAGGCCAACATATAGATGACTCAAGCCATCCACTTTCTTTCACTGGCATGTGGTGTGTGTTTTGAAGAAGTTTTCAAAAATCACATGCAACATCGCCATTTGCACCATGACCACATACTTGCTTACCTTTATAGGTTTCCTTTGCTGGTGTGTGAGAAGAGCTCTCTACAATTTTATCATCAGGAATTTTTTGTATTACAAAACACATGTCCCTCTTCTCGTCTTTAGCCTTTTCCAACAATCTTCTCAACTCCATGTTCTCCTTTTGAAGAGCCAATTTTTTTTCCTCTAGATCTTGGAGTCGATTTTCACTGCCCATTCTTTTCAAGAGCTTCGGCCCACTACCTCTAATGTGTCTTTCAAAGGTTGCTTCCTTTATTGGAGAAAATTCTCCTCTTGAAGGTCTGGAGCCTTCACCTTGTAGTTGTGAGTTCCTCTCTTCATAGAGGACATTCACCATCCCTAACATGTCCTAGAAAGCCTTTCCGAAGCTTTCATATTTTGTTATTCTTGTAGACTCTCCTCCTAGAGACATGCTTATTGAAGTCTCAATAATATCTGGAGGTGAAACTTGAGGTGGATATTGTTGAAAATATAGCCTCCTTTTAGTTGTTCCAACTTGGGAATCTGCACCGACAAGTTTTCCTTATCCTCTCCGGAGTTCCAAACTTGTAAGAATTTTCACCATGAAAATAGTCAAACCCTCTTTGTATAAAGAAATGAAAGCTAACAATAAACTTGTACGTTTGATACCAACTCATCCGAATGGAGAATTATTAGTAAATGCTCTACTAAGTACCTCTTCAGAATATAAACATGCTTCCTTCTTATGTGCATAATATTTGTATTGAACAACATGTTATTTCAGGAGTTTCTTTTAAGTGTCTTTCTTATGGTAATTCCCTGAACAAATGTTAAAACATGAAATCATAAAACATTGAATGGAAATATGCATCAAACAACAATAAGCAATCCATTATTGAAGGATTTCACCCCTTGTGGGCTACATCTCCTTGAATAATCTCTGAAGGCATGATTCATTCTCATTATGCTCAAGTTTTCAACATGAAGAGTACATCAAAGTGTTGAACTGAAATGGTAATTTTCTCCTACAAAGTTTCTTTTACCTTGCACTTGATGACCTCCATTTAAGTATGCAACTATCGGAAACACATGGGCATCTTACATCAAGATCCCTTCAATTTTAAAGAGCAACAACATGTACTAAAAACACTGCAAGTACATAAACAATCTTTTTCTCTAAAACACATAAAGAGAAAAGATGAGAAATAGTTACAGCACTGCTGGAAACTTATGGAGGCTATAAGACCACTACAATATTATATCCATCTCAAAATCCTCCAAGAACCGGTTCAACACGTTGGTTATCCATAGCACCCATAGGCTTCACTTTCCTAAAAACCCATCCAAAAGTGCTCAATTGCTTCTGAAACTTGTTCCAATGAACTCAAAATGGCTAAGAATGGATATCTAGCCTCTTCTTGCTCTTCAATGGGTCTCTAGGTGAAGTAGATATGGCCTAACCATCTGGTGGCCCTAAACATCCTTAAAATTCAAGCTGGAGAAATCCCATCTAGAAGTGCGTCATTTCTTCTGAAACCTGTACCATTGAGTCCAGAATGACCAAGGATGGCTATCTAGCCTCTTCTTGCTCTTCAACTGGTCTCCAGGTGAAGTAGATATGGCCTAACCCTCTCGTGGCCCTAGGCATCCTTAAACTTCAAGCAAGAAAAATCCCATATAGAAGTGCTACATTACTTCTAAAACTTACACCACTGAGTCCATAATGGCTACAAATGGCTATCTAGCCTCTTCTTTATCTTCAATTGGTCTCCAAGTGAAGCAGATATCGCCTAACCCTCTGGTGCCCCTAGGCATCCTTAAACTTCAGGCAGGAAAAATCCCATCTAGAAGTGCTCCATTACTTCTGAAACCTGCACCATTGAGTCTAGAAAACCCAAAAATGGTCATCTAATCTCTTTTTACCACTTAGTTCGTCGAAAACTGCCTTAGTAATGATTTCTACCAGTTTCACTTAGAATAACTCCACAAAATCTGGCAAACTGCACTTAGCGGGAGTTAAACTGGTAGTTCTGTTTTGAGTGCTAACTATAGTTAATTAGTTAATTAGCACATTAGCATTAATTAATTGTAGTTAGAACTTAAAACCTAGGCTTAATGCTAAAAATAGATTATTGTCAACGAATATGGTTTAGTGATAATTAATGGGGTTTAACCATTTAATGGTGCGCTTAAGGTTTTAGCACTCTCTAGTGGCTCCATTGGACACAAGACTATGGTCATGTTTTTTTGGGGCGGGCCCCCATTTTAGCCTGTCGACAACCTTTGAAAATTTTAAATTAACGTGGATACGTTATATGGTAAGAAACATGAGTGTGGCATGGTTGTAATGTGTGGTGCTGGTGTGTGTGAGGTCGTGGGGTCGAACCCCGACGCCTCTACCCTAAAATTTTGACCAACAGTTAATAGGGCACGTGGTGGCATCGAGATTTCCACGTGTCATAACCTCATTCGTCCAACTCAACGCCAACAAAAAATAATATGAAAACACTTGTCATCCGTTGAATGGTCCACTTGTGGAAATATTCCTTGGAATATGCCTTTTTGCTGATTGGACTGTACAGATGCCTAGTCAGTATCCTTGTCATCCCTGCACAAAATTTTCTTATTTAGTAAAGTGAACAAATCACGTTTCTGGGAGCATACGGAGTCCATTTCGTGCAAAACGAACTGCGCCAGAATCAGGACGACATGCACTACGTAGTTGTTTAGGTTTCACATCATTTGAACAAATTTTATTTTTGAGCTAAAATTTGAGCTCTTGATCAGTGATCATAGGAAATTTCATAATCTTCATGCCCTTTGGAATGACACTTCCAACTCCCTTTCCTTAATTTGTAGACAATTTTATTTCTCAATGAAGTACAAATTGAACAATATGAGATTTATAAATTTTTTATTCTTTTTCTTGGTATTTGACTTCGTACCCAATACATCTATAAACTCTTCGAAACACCCTTTTATATTGGTATTTATATTTGTACCCAATACATATATAGAATTCCTAGAGAGTCCCTCTTCTTATAGAAGTGATGATCTCATGTTGATTCACCCACCCAATTATGTTTAGAGTTATGTTATTTTAGCTACTCTAATATATATATTAGCTTAATTTTACTTTTCATATACCATAATGATATGTTTTATAATAATTTGAAGATGATTTCTCACTCACAATCTCTTTTAATGATAAAGTAATTTTCCTAAAACATACATGAGCCGTCAGGAGGAGCATGACATTGTTAGGGAATTAAAGATGGGATTCACATCATAGATCTAAGAATTGATGGGGATTTTTGTTGATGCCAGAGTGGCATAGTACTAAACTAATTGGACAATTTATCTTGGAAATTATAGGGTATAGGTAGTTCGAAATTCAATCTACCATTGGAATTTTTGACCATATGAAAGTTTCTTTGGCATTCGCTTACAGGAAGAGGGATTTGTTATTCCTACTTCCATTTTCGTTTGTGATTCTCGATGCCTTTTTTGCTTCATTGTGTGGGGTGTTTTCGAGCATATCAGCCTGAAGCATGTGCGATATTTCAGAAATTAAGAATGAACATGTTCTTTCTCCCAAGTTTCCAATACCAGAGAAGATGAATGTGTTAGTAATGAGTGTGCGTCCTTATGTGAACAATCTTCAATACCTAGAAATATGACAGGAAATGCATTTGCCTCTGGTCTCGTCTCAACTTAGTTGTATGTACACGGAACCAAGGTTGCATGCCTATGGACTTATCGTCCTCTTCCCTATCTATTATAGTCGTCGAGTTTCCCGGTATGGTGAGATTCTACGAAGATCAAATAGTTAAATGCTTGGTAAACCTAGGTACAGTTCCCCTGTGTTCACCATTGATTGACGTGATTATGACTTCTTTTGCCACAATTTCTTGTCTCCAAAACCATAGCAGGGAAATTTCTTCTTGTTGATGCCGCAATTTTTTTTTTTGGTTGTAAAACAAGTCCACCCTTAAAACTTCTGATCCAATTTTTTTGTTTCTCTCAAATCCGAGGTGGTTTCATACTTTCAGTCTCCAATCTCGCAAAATATATTACTGGATTTCTACTGTGCCATAAAAATTTTAATCCCATCGATTGAATTTTTGTTTGAATTATAAAATCCAATTAGTAGAATAATAAAGCCAAGGTTATGATTGACTCAAAATTATCATTTTCTATTTCATTTTCATGTAATTAATCGGCGCAAAAAAAATACCAGCAATGGTTGATTATAAATTACAACTGTAACAATGAACTTCGCCCTATTAAACCAGGGGGAAGATTTTATTAATGCAAAATGCACGTGAATAGTATTGTGCATCTCGTAATATGTCAATACATATGCATGTGTTACATGGGCAATGAAAATGAAGTAATTGTATGTCTGCTATTAGATCTGGGCCTCAAACATGGGTTGACCGTTATCTTTTTTATTTCCTAATCATAAAAGAATATTATATTAAAAATCAATTAACGTGTTCCTTATCTTCGAAAAATGTCTATTAATTTTATAGAAGCTCCAAAAGATTCACAACTTCCCTTTTAAGGGTTTCAAAAACCTTTTAATTAAAAAAAAAAAAATGCAGGTTATTTCTCTATCTTCATTAAACTAAACAAAATAAATTTCCCAACTATTTCCATCTAACACCAAATGATTTGCTAACAAATTTCTTATTAGATTTGAAACTCTAGAGATGTTAAAAATCTACATTTTAAAATGGAACCAAAACTCTAGTGACTAGAATACATATCAATGGTATTAGGAGTAGGAAATTAGTGAATGGATGTTGGAACGATATAGGGTGGACAAATATTTTGACAGAAATTGGGAAATCAAGATTAGGGTAACCAAACCCATTGTGGGGCGTGGATAACAAGTCGTTAGCCTTCAATCAAGATAGATATTTATATAATATTTACTTTATTATAAATAAGAGTTTTTAGTGTTTCATGATTTAGTTTTTCAAAATAATTGAGTTCCAAATCTATTATTCCTTCGATGTACCTTTGCACTTTTATGGGTAATTGGTAGTAATTTTATGTTGTAAATATAATTATTTTGGCTCGATCAAATACATAAAAATAAAAAATATAATAAAAAAAATATTATAATAATCAATGAAATGCTACAAATACAAGTTTCATAAAAATTATAATAATCAATTAAATCATACAAATAAAATTTTATTATTATGTATTTACACACGTAAAACATATATCTAGTATTTGTATCTGTTATAAAGGATGAAATAAAAGTGTAGCCTTTTAATTAAACCGTTAAAGGATGGCGAAATAAGGATCTCTTGAATATATATATATATATATATATATATATATATATATATATATATATATCTGTGTGTATGTTGATTTAATTGGAGTTGTCTTTAATGCAACTTTTTCGAGTTTCCATGTTTTGGCTGGAATCCCATGTAAACATTTGGGGTGCAATCTTTAATTGTGTTTCTTAAACTGGTTTTTTGACTACATATATGGATTCAAAACCCTAAAATCTTCTAAGACACTTTAATTGTAGAGATTTTACCCATCAAACGTGAGATTTCGATGAATTCCTTCAGTGTTTTAGAAAATTTGAATTGGAAATTTTTTCAAAAAGTCGCATTAAAGACAACTTGGATTTAGTTTACATAATAATTTTCAACTTAACGACTCTTCATATAATATTTAATGACATCTTTGTGATATGGGGAGCCGTATACAAGTAGTTGGAATTTCTATTGACTATTTTTGTCTTTCATTAAAAAAAAAATCTATATTTTCTCTAGTTGTACCATTTTCTTTTATTCATTTATGAATTTTGAAACACTTAGAATGGTTGTATCTTATTATTATTATTATTATTATTATCCAATTTTTAAGGTCACGACCAAACCAAATACCAAATTGGTGTATGATACACCCTTGTTTATGGGACAAGGGACCCACCTCCGTGCAGTGATTTGATCGCTAATATTATATAAATATGTCTATAATATTTTATAAATCTGTCGAAAAAAAACACACACACAAAGTTATATCATTTTCAAAAGGAATACCCACGTCAAATCAAAGGTTTTTTTAACTGTTAGAAATCAAAGATAACTCTGTTATTAATTAATAACTAAAAACTAAACTTGCCACTATACTTAGCCTCCCGAGTCAATCCAAATTAATCCATGTAGATTAGCCTGTAATTATCCTTCCCAGTCAATCCCATTCAATCCTTGTAGATTAATTTGTAGATAAAGGAGTTGTTTATGTTGTTGAATTTGTTTATCCACTTAGCAACACATTATTCTTAATATTTCCATAAACGCTCAAACATTACATAATTGGGTCTCTATTTAATCCTTCCATATATGGGAAGCACACATAGACCTTCCATAACCAGGACCCTACAATTCAGCGTTGGAGGGTACCAAGTCCAAGTCCCCAGTAGATCCCTGCTCCTCCTAATGATGCAGATGTTTTTGCCGGCTTATCCCTCTACCATAGTGCACTTGTCAACTATGTTAAAATAAGATAGTTACTCCCACATGAAGAGTTTTCTATATTTAGAGAGTCAATTAACTCAACGTTGAGTCAAGTCAAGTTTAAGTGATAGATGAATTTCATGAGTAGTTGCATGTCAAGTTACATTAGATGAGTCACTAGTTGAAAAGGTTTAAATAACCTTCGCCAGGTTCATTTTAATCAAGTCGAGTCAATCCAGTTTGTGTGATGAATAGAAGAGCCGTAACTCACGTGCTTTTTGTGAATTATTTGTGATAAATTATTTTTCTCCTATGTTCCTTTCCAACATATTGGTATCAGAGCTAAGTTCATAAAGATTAGAGCGAGGGAGAGTGGATCAACATTAATCCATCAAAGAGAAAACAAAAATATTTTTTTCTTTCTCTTAGTTGAACTATAATTCACCTTACAGTTTCATTCAGGGGGTTATAATGTTGGGAGTCTCACTGGATAGTCATGTTACAAGTCATAAACTTAACTGTGTTTTCTGCAGTCACGTTTTTTGTGCCTTGGGTGTGTTATAGGACTAACACAACCCTGTATCATCATGAAGAGCACTAGCATGCAGACCTCACGTAGAAAAGACAACCTTAATAGAATGAAGAGTTTTTCCAATAAACGATCCGAATTCAAACCATTGAAAAGGTTTCCATTAAAGGTTGTTTCATGATTTAATCCAATCTGACAGGTTATATATATCATGAGACTAACATAAAGGATTTTTTTTAATATTAAAAGAGCTTTGTCTTTAATATTAAGAGAGTATTTCTTTTATGAAAAAGGTATTTATTAATGCGATGAAAATATATTAAAGGTATTTTAATATTTTTTTATATAAAACTTGTGTTTTGAGGTTACTACTTTACAAGATTTATAAAAGGAGAAGATTCCTATTAAAATAAAATGGGGGGGGTGTGGGTGGGGCAAGGGGAGAATCAAAAATAGGAAAAGGATTTGATTGGAAATAGAATTTAAGGCTTCACAAAACTCTCCCAGTCTAAAAAATAATTTGGTATTTGTCAAGCATGACAGGTTTTTGGGTGAAGATTGTGCCTTACAGGGGTGCATATTAAAAATCATATTTTTTTTCAGGGGAGATATGGAAGATATCCTCATGCAATAATGCAAGAAGATATAAGACAAAGGAACGATATGAGTCGTGCGTCACAAAGTGGAACTGCAGAAGACAAAGTAAAATGATGAAAAGGAAGAGGTAAGGATTATTGTCATGTTTAAAGAGGTTTAGGTTGCAACCGAGGAACTGAGATGTCTATCATAAGACAAAGATTCCCTACCTTTGAGTTTAATTTAGAAAGAAATGGATGAAACAATTATGTGCAAGGTAGAAAAAGCTACAACTTCCAAGGAATCATGCAAGATCCTGAAAGAAGAATTTGGTGAAAGGGGGAGTGACATGCAGCAACAAGATGTGCCATAGTTTGTTGAGTTAGACACAGATTTGAGAGCAGAGGAGAAATATTCTAGGAGGAATCTTGGAGAATCTCATTGAAGAGTGGAATATGGTCGTGAATACTATGAAATTGAAACCGATTATGCAAGCATGCATATGGACGAAGAAGATGAAACAAATATTGCAAAGAGAGAATTTGAAGCCTCTGTATGTGAAGCAGAGCAAGAGCATATCAATAATCAAGCACTCCATTTTAATGTGGATGGTGCATATGATGGTGAAACCCATAATGTAAGCATGCATATGGATGAATAAGATGCAAAAGTGATTGCAAAGAGAGAAGTTGAAGTCTCTGTATGTGAAACAGAACAAGAGCATATCAATGCTCAAGCACTCCACTGTAACGTGGATGGTGCAGATGATGGTGAATCCCAATATGATGGAAAACATGTGGATGATGATTCCAAAGTGATATGTTCATTGGTGCATCTAGATGAAGATGATGAATTTGGTAAAGATGAAATTATCAATGAAATTGAAAATTAGCACATGCATGCTCATATATCCCACCATAGGGTGGATGAACATTATGTTGATGATATTTTTGGTTCCATTTTTGAAACAATGATTGATTATGGTAATATGGTAAACACCATGTTTGATGAAAAATTGAAGGTTGAAGTTGCCACTGTAGTAGCAAGTTATGAAGCAGTTGGAACTGCTCATGAAGAAGTGTGCAAACAAGCAACAACTGAGTTTGGCATAGATAAAGCAGCAAGTGGTTTGGTGGATCCTAAAATTTGAATTTTTGAAGTTAAATTCGATGAAGAACCATTAAATGGTGATGAGTGGTTGCTCATGATGCATCATAAATAGCATATTGATATTTTTTTATTTGGTGAGAGAAACCCACTTTTTTTCAGAAGCCAAGTTGAAGACAACATGTTTGTAGCAGCAGAGATTTGTAAAACAATGGAAAAGAAGGTAGAGAAGGAAGAGGTAGAGTTTGAAGTTCTCACTGAATAGCATAATAAAGATGTTTTTAACATTTTTCTTAATATGTAGGTACTCAAAATAGCATGGGATCAGAATTTGAAATCAAGGTTCTTAATAAGTTTGATGCAGATTTGAAGCTCATTGAAGAATTTATTCAGAATCCAATTCAAAAAATTGATGTGAGTCTTAAATCAACAGCTGGAATAAAAGAATTGAATGGAATGGTGAATAATGATCTTGAGTGTGAATATTATAGGAAGATATGGCATAAATAAATGCAGGAATATCAAGCGCAAGTAGAGAGCAAAGAAGACACTTTGAAGATGTAGCCTTGTGGAAACAATCCATGGTTGAACGAATATTTGAAGAGAAAGGTGTAGAAGACAAGATCATATTGTTTGTCAGCTCAAATTCAAGAAAATTCAAAGAGAAATTGCAACAATAACAGGGAAACAAATATGGAGCCTACAACAAGAAAGGGCAACAAAGAATGAAGAAATTTCTAGGATATATAATTTGGAAGCAGAGAAAAAGTAAATGAAAAATTGTAAAATTTTTGAGTCATTGTAAGCCTAGATGAGACATAGCCCAACATACATGTTTGAGTGATAATTGAGTCAATTTCTATTGTAAGCCTAGTATGAATAGTTAAGTTATGTTTGAGTTATGTTGAGTCATACGGTCATAATTAAGGGGGAGTGTTAAAATAAGGTAATTACTCTCGCTTGAAGAGTTTTCTATATTTAGAGAGTCAGTTAAATCAACATTGAGTCAAGTCGAGTTTAAGTGATAGATGAATTTAGTGAGTAGTTGCATATCAAGTTATATTAGGCGAGTCTCTAGTCGAAAGGGTTAAATACCCTTCATCACATTCATTGTAATCAACTCAAGTCAATAAAGTTTGTGTGATCAACAGAAGGGCCACAACTTGTGTTTTTTGTGTGAATTATTTGTGTTAGATTGTCTTTCTCCTCTCTGCCTTTCCAACATGCTACGCATTTCCTGGTTTAGAAATTCTCTCTAGTGAGTAGGAATGCTGCAAGAGTATCCCTCCTACATAATTTCGACTCTATACATGCTGGTTCTGTCAGAATGAATAGTTTCCAGAAGAAATAGAAACTAATTACATTTCAGTGGTATCAAATCGAGTTTAATCATATTAATCACCAATTGGATAGAATCAAATAGAATTGTTGAATTTTTGAAATTTTCAGCCTGATTTAGTCCAATTTGGTAACTATGTAGGAAACCATTCAATGCAACACTCTAGTGAGGCATCCGCCTTACATCCAGGAAACTATGGCTTCCATAGAGACCTCTTTTGCATCAGTCTTCTTATTTTGTTTTTGGCATATGATCCATGAGGGCCAAAGGGTCTCCAGAAAATCAAATGCAATCTATGAAGATAATACAAAATGAAAATAGGAAGTGAATAAAAAAAGATAATATCTTTATAGAGAGCAAAGGCTTAAAAAAAATATTGGACATGACACCTAGATTCTAAGAAACCTTTTTTCTAAAAATTTTGGGAGAAAGAGTATCTATTGCCTTGTACTTGTCTCCCTTACTATATTAAAAGAGCGATGTAGTTATTAGATTCTTTTGCGTTTTTATCAAAACATAAATATACAATTTTTGGTTAGAAAATGAATTTTAATTGTTTAGAATGTATTTTTAATATATAAATTGATATATTTCTCGGAAAACTCATGGTTCATTCAATTTATTTAAATTATACAACTGAAACTTAAGTTTCAAAGAAATTCCTATCATATTTTGGAAAAAAACTAAATTGAAAAAACACATATATAAATTAGATGATCACTACAATTTTAAACCATTACGTAGAAGTTGTATCTTATTTTACTTAAGAAAACACCTATAACTTAATCATAATTTTAAAATTATATTATTATAATATATTATATGATAATAAAATGATGTATAATGTTATTTAGTTTTAATTTGCATTGCTTACTTACGGCTCGAGAGCATAAATAGATAGAAGTATGTATACTTCTAGTTTGATGTGGTGGACACAACAATCTCACCAAGTAGGAATTTCAAATATGAAGCGTCCATCAAATTTGATAGTTTTTTAACGCAAAATGTTGATAGGTGTTAAAAAACGTTGGCTATATTTGATAGATAAATCATCTTTTGATGTGAAATTTTCCCGTCAAATTCAAACTCTAATCTCACCTACCATGATCTCCACATACAAAAGAAACATTACGAGTGATATGAATAGAAATTGCTTTATTGAATGTTTGTATATCAACCTTTGTTTTAATTATATATTATAAATGTTCTTCTTTATATTGACATTTTTATTTATATCGATAAATAAGATTATAAATTTATTATATAACTTGTTAATAGTTACATTAGTAAAAAGCAAAATTCCTAGCACTTCTCCCTTCTCATTATTCTTCATTGTTTATAATTTTTATACTATTTTGATTTGGTTCAACAAAAACCAATGTTTATCGATGACATTCACCAATGACCAGGGTTGGAATTTCGATTTCTCTTTACCCATCATACCAATTTTTTCTGGAGTTTTAGGTCTTTATGTTTCCCTTCAAGAATGATGTTCTCATAACAAAGTAAGTGTTCATCAATAAAAACATGAATAAAAATTACTCTTCAATAACATAATTATGTTTAAAAACTTCACATATTTATCACAAGAAAAAAGAAAATATTTAACATATTTTGTATCATTATTATTTCAATTTTAATTTAATTTGTTTTAATTTATTCTTCATTAATTCGATATAATATTTTTTTCTTTTAATATTATTAAGAAATTTCTTTATATGATTTAACAATGTAATGTTTAATGTTCTAAATTTTAAATGGATAGATTAAGGAATAACCAGACTGAATAAACTTATTAGTCATGAGAAGGAAAGGTTTGGTTTCAAGTTCTCGTGAATAATAAAATATTCTATTGTAGGAAGAATAGAGTAACCATTCACTAGTTATTCAATTGTTATCATTATTTTACTACATATGCAATTGAGATCAAAATTGTGGATGGTTAAGATTAATTCAATATTGAGGCATCAACTATTGTGTAATATCCCAAATAGTAAAATAATCAACCAATCTGGTACATCTAGGTGTCCTAGTTAAAAATAATTGTAATGAAAACATTGAACACAACGGGATATGGAAACACATCCTTTTATTTACATTATTTACTAACAATGAAACTAACACATGCCCATAGAAAAGATTGGAACCCTTGCAAATGGCATGCACGACTGTCCAACAATGAAAACGCTAAGATATTGGAGCCCGCTTATGAATTGTGGATGGATGCACCACATAAACGACACTGCAGAGTTTTCATCCCCGGATCAATGCTAGAACTGGCCACACCGAGTTCTCAACCAAAAGACAATGAGATAGATAAGTTTCGGATGAATCCCTCTGTTTGGCCCTTATCAATTTTTATATGTTAGATGGAAATTATTTTATTGTTTACCTTCGAAAAATAAAGGCAGATACAATGGGTGAATGCCACAGTAAAATATCATTTCCGATTTTTTCTACTTTCACCTTATAAAAAAAGGGAATATTACAAATTATCTGACCCAAAGATTTCTTATCCTCAAGAAATCCACTTCTATCTACAGTAGAAGTATTCTTACATTGATATTGGTATTGCATAAAACTTGGTGTGTTTTTCCATCCCTCCATGTTTAATGGTCCTGAATGGATCCTTCGATACTTGGATCCTAAACAATCGTCTGACCAATCCTTCCCTCGATAGATTTACCTGGATCCAAAACAATCATTTGTCCAATCCTTCCCCCAATGGATTCTCTTGGATCCAAATGCCACCTAAATCTTAGGACGTGTGGGTAATTCTACCATTTCACCCCTTCATCATTGCCTGTGCCAAAGGGCCCAAGCTACAATATGCCCTTCCCTGTCAGTTTCCTCCAAAAAATCAACCTATCAATAGAATACGAAATCATAATATCTCGCCAATCCGTACTTGTTGAAGGATGAATATCTTTAAATATATTATGTTGATGTTGTTCGATGCTTAATTCATGTTGCTCTATTTGGTTACCCAACATGACGCATTTGGATAAATATGTCCTGCTATTTTCAATGTATAAAGGTGGGTTGTTGGTGTTGCAATCCTTATCTATGTATTCCTATAGAGGGATACTCTAGAACTCACAAGTGTACTCCTCTTGTTGCCTTTTGAGGGACTTGAGTCGTTCCCAACACTAGAAAACTTGGTTGTTGATGTGGCACATCCCGCTATGAGTTCCTCAAATTTTTTTCTCCTGTAAGACATTGTCTCGGACTATCCAGACTCGCTTCTTCAAAAAAATAAGATTTGTCTAGAAATGCATGATCATTTCTCGAATGCCTTCTACCAACAATTCTAGTGCCCTAATAAATGTGTCTGTATTTTCTCCACCACATGCCTCATGCCTAGTGCTTCAACTTGAAACTTTGAGTGGCCCTCTAGAAATGACTCATCCTGCATAATATATTTTCCATGTTGGCCTACATGATCATGCTCATCATATCAATTTATTACTACTCGCTCCTTAATTAATTCTCCTTGAATGTGTTCTTCTCGGCCCTCTCTAAATGTGATGATAAGTTGTCCATCCTTTCTGGTTGTCAAACATGGATGTACTGGTGGACTGTTTTTTATACTTGATTTCCCATACTCTTTATGGATGTCCTCTAGGGTATCTATAGACTCAACTACAACATCATTAGGAGGAATTTCCTCACTCCTTTCTCTATGTACTTTGTCAAGTTGAATGATTAACTTGTCCTGCAAGTTTCTCTGAAGAGAATGGTGTTGTTGCTCAAAATTTTTACTTGACTACTAAAATCCTTCATTGGCCCTCTCTTGAAAATCGGTGAGCCCAACTATGGCTGAATCCCCATGATATAAAGAAATCTCCAATTGTTCTGCTCTTGTTGCCTCCTTATTATCTGGACATGAATGGTCAAGTTCCCAAACTCCCTTGCATATAAAGCATAAGTCGTTCCTCCTTAGTTTATTCTTGATGTATCCAAAAATATGTGTTAGTTCCTCCTTGGTTAACTTCTTTATAAGTAGTTCAATTCTCTTTTTGATCAACACTTCAACTAGTTCATAAGAAGCAAATGATACAATTAGTTCCTCCCTCCAAATAGACAACAAATTGGATCTCAATTGCCCGCAGATGGCCCTATTTTCTCCTATGTTAGGAGACATGATATTTTTCATGTCTGTTTTGATGAAGCTTGGATGAGATGTTGAAATGCTAGTTCATAAGTATTGGAACATCTAAAATATTATGTCATCACACTCTAGAGCTAGCACAAGTATACCAAATCTAAATTTTTCCATGCCTTCCAAAATTGTGTGCTTCTGAAAAAAGTAAGAAGGGTAGTTTTTTCCAACCATTGGACTGCTTCTACCATTACCCGAAATTTCCCCCTCATGACGTCATCATTGTAGGGCAGTAGCAGTGTTGTTAAGCCCGCGATTTTGCTAAGATAAGATGTGACTGTGACTCTAACCTTTTCATAATAATTCTCCAGGAACATAGGTTGTATAAAAGCAAGCATGGATGGCTTCAAGGCCCAACTTGACCCTTTCCATTCTGATTTCCATATCAAGCTGAAATCCATATCTAATGTGTCCAGCTACATCTTCTGAATTTTTACCCCAAAATTTGGATCCAAGTTCAAAGAGGCACTTTCTTCTTACATCTTCCTTCTCAATATCTTTTGACTGCTGAAGGATAACATGGACCTTTTTAGAGAATGGTATTTTGTTCTACTCTTTCTTCTTATCTATATTTTGTTTCTCTCTATGATCCACAAAATTATTGTAGCCCATATAATCGACTTATGTATCAATATGATGACTCTTGTGGCATTTAAAAAAGTAAAATGATGGCATTGTTGCTTGGCATCAATGAATCTCAATAGTTACTCTCTCTTCTCTCTCCTCGGCTTTCTTCAATAAATATTATTTACCTCTTTTTAGAAGAGAAAAAATGATAAATATTTAGCTTCTATAAGGGAAATGAACACCTTCAAATAGCATAGAACCCAATGCAACAATAATTAATACATAATAAATTCCCCTGCAAATAATTAAAGCCTCAAAATCAACCTCCTCTCAAAAAGGTTGTGGATAAATAATGTTTTGTAGATATTTCCTTCAACAGATAATAAATCTTTGAATTGTCCTCCTGTGTCCTTCTTCTTGAATTAAGGGCATTGGAAGGTTTAGATAAAATGCAGGAGAGATTTATGTGTCCACCGTGGAACCCCACCATAATATTTTTGCAATAATTTATGCTACTGTTGGGTAAGAGATTCGATCCTTCTATAGGTGTGATATCGTGCTTCAATTATACTTAATTAAATGGAAATGAAAACTTCTTAATATATATAAAGAAGCCCATAATAAGATGTGATGAAAAACCCCATTAAAATACCAATCTCCATAAGCGCATATGTGCATACCCCATTAAAATATCCATATCCATAATCATATATATGTATACGATGTTTCATGTGATATCTATTTAAATACAAATGGAATAAAAAAGGGAATGTTTTATTATAATCAAGGCAGTTTGATCAACAACGTATTGAACAAGCTCAGCTCTTGCAGAAGACATTTAAATATAATTCTGAGCTTAATGTGACTGCAACAATCATAGAGAAGCATATCAGTGAAGACATAATGTATGTGTGCATTGCAGGCGTCTATAACCTTCCCCTGGTGGCTTCTGAATGATGAGCGATGCCATTCCTTTCTACGCAAAAAGGTCGAGTTCGATCCTTCCCTCAATCGATCTTGTGTGTGATCAACCCAGTCCTCATACAGGTGTTTATTCAACATACATCATTCTTTCCCCTTACTGTAATTCTGCGTCAACCCAATCCACCAGAAATTGATGAACCCAACTAATCAATGAGAAAAATCACTCTTAAACGAGAATTCTTCTACAAGTAAAATATGATGACATAGATTTGGTTTGCCAACTAAAAAATGAGAGACGAACTAGGGTGATTTCAAATACCACCAAATTTGGAGATTCTGGTTAGGGTGAGAATAAATCCCACCAAAAACCCTACACAAAACCCTCACGCTAGCAAGATGCACAACTTCAATACCACTGTAATATCCCGGACAACAAAATGATCAACCAATTTGGTACATCTAGGTGCTCTAGTTATAAACAATTGCAATGAAAACACTAAGCACAATGAGATATGGAAATGCAACCTTTTATTTATATTATTAGCTAAAAATGAAACTAACACATACCCACACAAAAGATTGGAACCTGTGCAAATGGCATGCATGACTACCCAACAATGACAAATCTAAGATAATGAATACCACTTGTGAATCATGGATGGATCCACCACACAAAATTCACCGCGGGGTTTTCATCCCTGTATCAATGCTAGAACTGACCACACCATGTTCTCAACCAAAACAAAATGATTTGTCTTTAGTGTGAATTTTTGAAGGCTTTTCCGGTAGATTTTTTTGGTCTAATTTCTCTAAAATCCGACAAGAATTCATTGAAAACATAATTTTGATGGGAAACCTTGCACAATCAAAATGCCCTAGGGGTTTTTTAGGGTGCTAAATCTATATATACAATAAAAAAAATAGTTTAAATAACAAAAACCAAGATTTCACCTCAAATTGTTTCCCCGAATTCTTGCATCAGAAACTCCAAAAAGTCTCACTAAAGAGAATTCCAAAACAAAATAATATAGGTAGTTTCAGCATGAATCCCTGTGTCTGGCCCTTATCCCTTTTTATAGATTATATGGACCTTAATTTATTATTTTCCTTAGAAAAACAAAAGTAAATACCATAGGCGAATAGCACGTTAAATACCATGGGTTGATTCCGTCTACTTACATATTGTTGTCAATTCCATTATAAAAAGTACAAGCATGAAAAATTACTCGTCCTAGTTTGAATTACTTTTCGCCTCTTGTAGAGCTATGTATATTTTATTATTATTATTATAGAATTTACAACCATAGGTTAGAACTATTTTGTATGAATTCTCTAAAAAATTATGGTAATTATAAAATTTCTCAATTATTTTAGGGCATGTTTTCAAACCTAATTAGTATTTTCAGCTATATAGTATTTCCTAAAGGTAAAAATAAAATAGGTTAAAAAGTGTGAACATTATTGTCTAATCCAAATTCCAACAAGCATCAATTTCAATATGTTGTGAACCTTCAATTTTTTTGAAACCGAAATTTAAAACCACCCAACACCCAAATGGAAATAAATTCCATTATGGTTCAAAAGAGTACAAGGATAAGATTTATTAGTACATAAAAAATAGATAATCAAACTACAAAAATGATATCTCTCTTCATCAAAATTGGATGTTGGGAGTTGAATTTATATATGTGGATTGCCTAAACTAATAACTTTCCCTATAATAATAGTAACTTGTGAGTATTTGGGATCAACACAACTGATACTATGTTGAGTTCACATTTTTTATATCTCCTTGAAATGCATTTGGCATAGGAAGTCTTAGTGAGCTTATTAAAAAGATGGACTTTGTGCTCCATTTCCATATACGATAAACTTATCTTTGTCGAATGCAGAATGGGCTTAGGGGCATGTAGCCATTTTTATATATCTTGAACCATTGATCAACAACCTACTGCTCAACGAAAATAAGTAGCACTTCAAGGTCATTTGATTCTAGCACTTCAACATCAGTTCATTCTTCTTAGGCTTCACTCGTTTTCACCTTATTGAAATGGTTGGATAACTCCATATAAGTTTCCTCTTCTTAATGATGTAAATTAGCCCTCTATGCTCAAAGAAGTATTAAAATAAATAATGATAATATAATTCTTTATATTATTTACTTTAATTCTTTATGGAGTGTGATTTGGTTTCAAGCTTGACATGAATTTTCATGTCTTCGATTTTTTTTTAACTCTTTCTAGCATGACGAATACCATGCATTTAATTAAGTTATAGTTACATTGTGTTTTAATTAACTCACAATTACTTTATGTTTGGTATTAGAGTTTATCAATAGTGTTTTGAATGAAAATTTATCAATAGTTTGAAAAGGGTTGGTCAACAATGACCTAATTAGAACTTCAAATTTCCATCTAAATATTGAAGACTCAAGAACCAACAATGTCATGTGGCAATAATGACATGTTTAAAGGAATACCTACATTTTGTACTTGTATCACAACAATGAGCAATGAATAAGTCTTATAGATTCCCTGTACGTATTTCCGGAGATTTTTTAGTGAGGAACTTAAGCATTTATGCCAACCACAAGTAGGTGCCAAGATGCCCAATGCCAATTTATTGGTAGCTAGAAAATCAGGGAAAGTAAATAAGCATTAGAGACTTTTTGGAAAACTGATTTCCATTCAAAAATAAGTTTTCAACCAAATCAAACATGTTTGGAAAAATAATTATCTAAAAATTATGGGCCTAAAAAAGGGCGAAAATACCCTATAATAAAGAAAATTCCTATCAAATTCCATCCTTGCCAACTAGTACTTGTGAGGTGTGGCCATTAACTATTTCTGTCACATGCCGGTATGATAATATTGCATCTATCCCTACCAACCATGACTTATGAGCCACTACTACACCAAGGGAATTTTAAAGACATTTTTTTAAGACAAAAAAATCTTTTGTCTTAAAAGGTCAGTTTTTATTTTAGGTATTTTATATTAAAATTTAATATCAATTGAATTGTCTTAATATAAAATTTAAGACAAAAGTAGTATGAGACAAAAGTAGTTTGAGAAAAAACTTTATATTTAAGAAAAAATCAATTTGAGACGAAAATATTTTAAGGCAAAAACAATTTAAGACAAAAAAAATTTAAGACAAAACTTTATGCTTTAGACAAAAACAATTTGAGGCAAAAAAATTTAGGGACAAAATTTTATATTTAAGATGAAAGCAGTTTGAGACAAAAATATTTTAATACAAAACTTCATATTTAAGACAGAAGCGGTTGAGACAAAAATATTTTAATATAAAACTTCATATTTAAGACAATGAAAATTAAGACAAGACCCATTTAAGACATTTAGCAATTAAGACAAAACCATTAGTATTGTAGAAGTTTGCACTGAAATTCTATGAGTGGATAGTGGATAATTATGCTTTTAATTTTTGAATATATATACATATACATATACACATATACATATACATATTACATACATATATATATATATATATATACATATATATATATATATATATATATATATATATATATATATATATATATCTTCAAACCACATGAAATGTAACCATGTCAATTTTATTTCTTTTATATTAGATTTTTCCTTTTTCATTAAATGACGTTCTAAAAATATAATAAATAATTAGATAAAAAAATATTTTTTTTGGTTGGCCACTCAAAGGGATTTAAGTTTGAATCTCATGTTTTTACATAATACTTCATAACAACGTGATTTTCAAATGAGTTACATTCCATGAACTAAAATTGTTTATTTTTTTTTAAATATGTTAAACTTTTTAAATTACTTCAACTAAAACTTTGATATAAATTTGAAAGAAATTAAATACAATATAACGATAAAAAAAAAAAATTAATATTTTCTCAATTGTTTTCCATTTATGCATTTTAAGCCTTCATTTTTTTCTTTCAAAATGAAAAATCAAAATATTGATTCTTGCATATGTCTTATAGTCACATCTCGGTTTTCTTTTCACTATTGAACAAAAATATCAAAGAGATAAATAACAATAATTTAATTATTTCTTAGATAAAATTTTAGTATTTAATTTTTTTTATTGTAAAAAAACTTACTAATATTGTAAAATATATATATATATATATACAAAATGAAGTTTAATATTTGTTATATTAATTTATTATTAGGTATTATGATGTCGGTAAAGATTTTCATCTGTAATTAGAAAACCGTGAATGCATTATTAAGAAACCAAGTAATATTAGGAATTGATGCCATTTCAAACTACAGAAGAATGATTGTATGATTTATCTTCCTCACTTAATAGAGATATATGTAAAGAAATTGTTAAGGAGGTTGAAAGAGTAGCTCTAGCAAAAAATTTGATTTAACCTGAAAAGCCATTGTCATGCCCCTATAGTCACCCATATCAGTGGCTGAATTAGTGCACCGAGATGGCCCATCACTATAGGTTTGTGGTGCATCTAACTCATTTAATCTCATCGATTTTCTCAATCTCAAACTATGTGATTATATACTACACCTCACTTTTTATATTTCACGGTCATTAAAATTCATAATTTTAACACTTATTGAAGTATGTAGATAATAATTCCATGCAATTATGCTTTAACATAACCAATATGCAAATGATATGAATGAAAGTAATCTTATAGAATCATCAACCTATCTGGCCTAACTATTGTGAAATATTAAAATGTGTTACAATCAAGTGAACTCTAGTATCGTATAACAATTTAAATTATAAGAGCAAAAAATTCATACAAACCTATCACCAAATTCCCTATTTCATTTAAAATCATTAATCGCAACTTTTTCATAGATCAAAATTGTTTCACTTGATAGAAATAATAAGTACTCTTGTATGCATGCAATGTATGAAGAGTTAAATTAACTGAAGGAAATCAAGTTAAGTCTAATTAAGTCTAATATTAGAAGTCAAGTGAGTCAAAGTTAAAAAGGTAATGCCTTGTCAAGAAAAGCTAAGTGAAGGAAAAGAAAAATGTTGATTTATGTTAAAGTGAATTTAGAAAATTTTAGTTAAAGCATCAAGTCGTAGTTTGCATGAAGAAAAGAAAGTTAGAGTTTTCATGATTCCATATTTATAAAGTTTAGTGCTTATATATTCATGGTTGTGTCATTGTAATGTGAAGTAAGAAGAGAGAATAACAAAAAATCGGTGGATGTATATGAAAGAATAATTAATGAATAAAAATTATTTATTCAAGAAGAAGTTTGTGTACTTATTTTTCTTGTGTTTGCATTTTTATATTTGCATATAAATAACAACTGGTATCAGAGAAAGGTTTAGCAAGGTTTAGCAAGGTTTCAAAGAACCAAAAAAGTTAAGAATGTCATGAGCTACTTCGACAAAGAGCCTTGGCTATTGTGAGTAGTCTGCAAATCGAAGTTTGCATCCATTGGTCCATAAGTAGAAACTAGAGCTCATTGAGAATTTGTAAACCCAACTACGAAAATATTACTAAAATATTACGGTGATTAGCCTATATATCCACCACCATATCAAGAGGAAATAGCCACCACCACTGACCAAATAAGGAGTCTTCACCATAAGTTGTAGCCATGAGCCTCCATAAGAATATGCATAGAAGAGTTTTGCAAACTTGCTAGTAGTTGTTGGGAGCCAACATTAAAGTGAATGTTAAAATGTTTATTTTTAAAGATAATCAAGTGTATGTGATGTTAATTTCTAGAAGGCTAACACAATAAGGAAATAAGGTAGAAGACAAAAGAAAGACTACAACCATGGGTCACAAAGTAAGAATGAAGCAAACTGAGAAAATAAAAAGAGAGGAAGAGCCAAAGTATTTTGAATATCTTATAGAATTTATCTCCATAGTCGAGGCATCTAAAAGAAAATTAGACAAAGTAGAAAAATTCGAGCATGAATGGATCAGGATAAATTCAGTAACACTTCCAAAATTTACTAGTAAAACTTTTAATTTTTGGGAACTATAAAAATTAAAACTTTTCTTTGATGTAAAGAGTTGATTGAGTATCGGTCTAATAACCCATATGATGAAGTATGTGATACCTAAGTATTGGACCTTATAAAACATGCATTGGATGAGAATTCCTTGTGCAAGGTAGCAAAAGCTACATCTTCCGAGGAAGCATAGAAGGCCCTGAAAGTAGAATTTGGTATAAAGGAAATTAACATAATGAAACACATTATGCTACAATCTATTGAAGAATCAATAGAAAGTTAACTTTAGCTCTAATATTAAATCATAAAGACTCTAGGAGGAAAACAGAGCTTGGAGAATCCCACTCAAATGTGGATGATGGTCATAAAAACTATAAAATTGAAACCCATCATGCAAGCATGCATATGGATGAAGAAGACACATAAAATATTGTACAGTGAGAAGTTGAAGCCCCTATGGTGAGGTAGAGTAAGAACATATAAATGCTCTAGAACCCCACTATAACATGGATGGTGAAGATGATGGTGAATCCCACTCTGATGAGACACATGTGGGTGATGACTGAAAAGTGAGTAGTGAATTGGTGAATCCAACAGTAGTCCTTGTTGATGATGGTGAAGCTTCCAATAAAGAAGTGAATAACATGGGTGATCTAGCTGGTATGATTGAAGTTTATGATTACCTCTTTTCATCAGAGTTTGAAGCATTTAAGTTTGAGAATAACAAAGAAAAAATCTCATATGAATTAATTGTTTGTAGGGCCCAATGTGCATCTCTCGTGAATCCAACCACAAATGATGAATTTGGTGAATTTGAAATTTTTAATGAGCACATGCATGCTTAGATATATCACCACAAAGTGGAGGAAAATTATGTTGATGAAATTTGTGGTCTCTTTCTCGAAACAAGGATTGATTGTGGAAATATGGAAAGTGCCATGTTTAATGAAGAATTGAAGGTTGAAGCTACCACTGTAGCAACAATTTGTAACATCCCTGGTAAAAAATCCATGTAAAAGTTAATAAAGGTAAAATAAGACCTTGGTCATGGGACACATATTCCAAGTTGAATGTTGGGTGAAAACATCCTAGTGGGTGTTCATTTTGGTTTATTAATGGTTATGGAAATTTGCAAAGGAAATGGAAAAGGCTTTGGAAAGGCATGAGGCATTTATTGGCATTTTATTTATGAAAATAATCGAAAATAGGAGAAAATAAAGGTGAAAGGTCACAGGTTGCATGTGAGGAAGAAAATGAAGGAAAATAATGGAAAAATGAAGAAATTAGAGGCCTCATTGATAAAAAAGGCTTATGAGGATCATTTGGTAGCTTTTGCCCAAACTTTTTTCAGTTCAGGTTTGGAGCTCTCATACTCTTGGACACTTTGAGTTTTCTAGAGCTCTCTTGGAGGAGTATGGCATACTTGGGATTTGGGTCAAGAATGAAAAATAAAAGTAGGAAAGCATAAGAGGACAACGAGATAAATAGCTATAATGGGTTTTGTTTGCAGGTACTGAGTTTTATGTATGGTTCTCTTACTAGTTTTGGCATGCATGACATATGCTTGTGGTTATTTGGTTAGGATTTTTCATTTGCATGGGGGATTGCATGGATTCAAAGTGGTTTTTCCTAGCCTTGCTATTTCCAAGATAGCCATGGTATTATGGGTTTCAATTTTGTTTTCTGGTTGGTTTTTTCATGCCTTTGGTTGTGGGTTGAGTTATTAGTTCCTAGAAGCCTTAGTTGGATAAATTCTCTGGAAGCACTTGGTGGGTTGAGTTACTTGTCCTAGAAGCCTTGGCTAGACAAATTCTCTGGAAGCACAACAACAATTGTGGGTTGAGTTACTAGTCCTGGAAACCCTGGTTGGAAAAAACGTGTTGGAGCCATGGAAAGCTTGGGTAGAGACCAATATGGTAGTAGTTAGTGATGTTCGACAGTGAGGTGGAATCACCGATTGAGGGTTGAGGTGGTTTGGCCTCTGGAAGAGCTGGTTTGGTTTCAATTGATTTGTTCTATGAGATCCCACATTCATGCTTGGAATATGGCATGGGGGTGGCTGGCCAAAAGAAATATTTGGTTCAGCTTAGCCTATGGTCAGGTGGTTCATGGAAGTCCCATACTTGGTCAGCCTATGAAATCATCAATAAGAGCTCTTTCTCCTTGGTATTTTATGGTTAAATATACCTGTTTATATGTGGCTTATATCATTTTTATATCCTTGATATTTCTATTAAGTTTTATGTCAGTGATAATGTATGGCTGTCGTCATTTTTTGTTAATCATTGAATTTATAATGACTATATGGCTTAAAATATGATAATGCAGTTATTGTGATGAGGCATCAATGCTTCTTAGTGATTCTCAGATAATTCTGATACCCTTGTGCTCAGGTCTGTTTTTTTAACCTGTAGAATGCATATTTGTGACATGTTTGACAAAATAGTTTTCATGGCTAGTAGGGGTCCACTCAAGTCATTGTTAAATTATTTACATTTTTATCATTTTTTTGATGTTACTTTTCATTTCTGGAAGTTTCATGGAGTTCTGAACAGTGGCTTGAGTCCTGGCCCTGAAAAAGAGGCTCAAAATTCAGAGTTGTTAGCACAGAACTACCTAGAAAAGTCCCTAGTCATAGACATTCCTTGTTGTGGGAGCGACTGGAGGTTCAAAGTCACATGCATTGCCATGTCGAGGGAGAGATTAAAGCTTTGATGCAGAAAAATGTCAGTTTGTCTCAAAATTTAGTCGCCTAGATGGGTTGGATTGTTTCGGTCACTTGGATGGGTTAGATGGCTCCTGGGGGTTCTATTGCAAATGTAGAAGGTTAGGTTGGTTGTGTTCTATCGGTTCCACTTCTTTAACTTATATCTAGGGATTTGAATCATATGATAGTAACTTTTCGTCACATGTTTTCCCCAGTTGGCCAGTAACTTGGGTAGATGTGGGAGAAGGGTGTTATAGAGTGGTATCATTGCATGGTTCCATTCTCCTTGGGTGATGTATGGTTTCTGTTCCCCTTGGATGAATGTGTTTTCATATCTACATGGTGGTTGCATATAGGTCCTTGTGCTAGTGATTTATGTGCTTTTTGTTTATGCATGGTATTGGTCATGATTGTAGTGGTGTCATCATGTGAAAGTTGATAGTGTTGTTGTTGAATGTATTTGTTGTGTTTATGTTGGTCATGCATCGATTATGTGTATCAATTTTTTTATATGTTTTTATGCATACTTTGACTAGATGATGGTCGTTGTGCATGAATTCATGGTATGTGGTCAGCATAGTCATGCATTGATAAATGGATAATGGTTGAAAAGATGTTTTTATGTTGATCTAACTATGTTTATGTGTGTGTGTGTGTGTGTATTGCACTAATATGGTCGGTCTTGTAGATTAGATATCCTCTCTGAGCTATACTAATGTACACTAGTTTTCTTATGATTTGGTTTAGCTGACATAATATACGTTGCTGGAAGAAGAGATCAAAGATTACTAACAAGATGGTAGAATACGGAGATTCTCCCTATGAATCAAATGCGTAGCGTGGTGTTCGAAACTCTTCTTACTTAGTAGACACATTGAGGATTTTAAAGGAGGAAATAAGGATTTACAAAGAAGATAATGACAAAATCATGCAGGATTAGGAGAAATAAGCAGAAGTCAATGCAGTAATTCTTCAACGTTTTTCAGAATTGTAGAGACAAGGACCACATCGAATCAACTATGGATAGGAGGATATGACTAATGGGGCCTATGGAAGTAGACCCCATAGTGTGCACGGGTCAGATAGAGATGACATGATCAAGGATCTCAGGTTCTTGGATACTCCGAAAATGAGGGGTGATGGACACAGGTACTATTATCATTTTGGTTCTGATAGGGGTCATCATTGTTATCATCCCTATAGGAAGAGTGATAAGGGATATTTTCTGGATGATTTCAAGAAATAAAATCCACCTACATTCAATGGGGAAATGAAGAAATCACATGATGCAAAAGCATGGTTGATTTGAATGAATAAATTCTTCAGATTGCATGATTACTCAGAGAACATGAAGGCTAGGATATCTACATTCAATATTAAAGGTAAGGCAGATATTTGGTGTGAAGATGTAAGGAAAATTAGACATATTTATGAGGAGGAGTTGACTTGGAGTGAATTCAAGAGACTATTTAGGAAGCAGTATCTATCGAAGATGTACTATGATGAAAATGAAAAATAGTTTTATGAGCTAAATATGGACTCTATTATAGATGAGGAGTAAACTAGCATATTTCTGGAGTTGTTGAGATATGTTCCTTACGTCAAGGAGGAGAAGGCCAAGATTCAATGATTCATCAGTGGGTTGTCAATAACATTCAAAGACAGGATTGAGTTTGATGAGCCTAGATCATTGGAGGAGGCCATCTGAAAGCTAAAGCATTGTTATGAGCAATCAAAGCGTAGATATGAGACTAACTATACTGGAAAGGAAATGCAAGGAATAAAGGGAAATGGGATAAGAATCAAGCAAGGCCTCAAGACACAGGCAACAAAGAGAATGCAAGACCACACAAGAAGTTCAATGCATCTAACAAAGGGAAGGGATTTTAGTTTGAGGAGCAGAACAAGGGTGTAGGTTGGAAGCCTATACAATGTTGGACTTGTGGCAAAGATAATCACATGAGATATTGTACACAATATCAAGGTGGTAGAGTGCAGATTTACAGTGCTTAGGAAGCAGAGATAGTGCGGGATGTTGGACAAAGTGTTCCTTGGATCTAAGCAGCATTGGATAACTGGCAGGGAGATCACAATGCGTCTATTATAAATATGGACATTAAGCTTTGTGATCAAGTTGTTTCTATTTTTATTTTCCAGGATCTAATTAAAGTTATTTTAATCCTAACCTAGTGGATAAGTGTGTTTTGAATAAAGAATCACATGCAGAGTCTTGGTTAGTGCAGTTGGAGACAGGTACAAAGAAGTGAGTTCATCATTGGCTAAGAGCTTATGCATTTGAGTTGAATGGTATGTCTACATAAACATGTTTGAATGTATTGTCATTGAGTTCGTATAACATGCTTTTTTGTATGGACTGGTTGTATCTCCATAGGACCAAAGTGGACAGCTATGAAAAAGCTATTGAGTGCTTAGATGACAATGGAGAACAAAGAGTCTTGCATGGTAAGAAGAAGGAGAATGGATATTTTCTCCACATCTTTTCCATTTCGCTAATTTACAAATAAAAAGATTCCAATTCTATATGCAATAGACTAATAGCCTATTGATACACCTTTAGAGAGTTATGCATAGCTCTCACCTATCACTATAGCTCAATGAAATGACATCTAATAGATCTAACATAAAAGAGTTTTATTTTATGCCAAAGACACCAGTGTAATGGAGTAGTTGTGAAGGCAACGATATCCATTGGGGATTTCCATTTTTTCTGCAACATACAAGAAAAATCTTGGTGTCGGAGGAAGAGATAAAAGATCTTTTCCAAAAACACAATATCATCACTCTCCTAGTACCATTTTTGTTAACTCATTAGAATGCAGATAATGCATAAGGAATCATCAGTATCTATGACATTTTCTCTCTTTCCAATAACAAAATAGGTTCATCCTAATATTAATATATAAAATATGGTTCATTAATATGCATGGTTCATTTTTTTTTGTGATCCTATTTCTCTAAAGGATATATTTTTTTTTGAATTTTTTTTGGTATAAGATATGGTGATACCTTAAATATGAGGTAATTTTGGGTAAAATTAGAAGTGGAACAAAACGTTCTAGTTTGAATTTCCTTTGTAGTAGTAGGCTACATGAAATTTATATCAAAAGGTTTTTTTTGTGGCCCAACATGGAATAATCTTTGGATGAAAAGGTTCATTATGGGTGGTATGTTTTTTAGCTCTTCAACTCATTGGATTCTTTGTCTGTTCATGGTATTTTTTGTTCTAAACTTCGAATCCTTGAATCACCCTGAAAGGTCATCACAATGTAACTTTTGGAGGCATTGATGGACAACCCTCGCCCCCCCCAAAAGAAGTCATTAGAATAAAAATTTTAGAAGATTTTGTTAAATGATCGCCTCCAAATGTTAAATTCCCATGAATTTTGGGGGAGGGGGATCTTTTGGTGCATTGAAAAAGGCAAGGGTACATAAGGGTATCATGGATGGGTAGAAGTGAGAGGTTAGTGCATGGTTTATTGATATCTATAATCCTAACATTATAGAATGAGAAGGAGCCTTAGGGCCTTATGCCACAAGGGTTAGGGGACCTATAACTAAGGCAATGAGAGAAATTGATAGGGGAACCCCCAATAGTTGTGATAAGGGGATTAGGGGCCACATTATCACAACCCATAAGAAATTAACCCATAACCACTAACGTCCATATCCCTTTAACCCCAAATCCACAATCCCTTAACCCCTACACTCATAACTCATAACAAATTAACCCCTTGATCCCTTAAACCCAAAGCCACTAACCCCTTAACCCCTAACACCTAACCCGTTAACCCATTGACACCTAAATACCATAACCCTTAGGCACTTAACTGCTAAATATGTTGATCTATAAGCCCTTGATGGCTAACCATTAACCCCTAAAGCCCTTAACCACTAATCCATTAACCTCTAACCCTTAAACCCCATAGACCTCAACCCGCCAACCCCTAAACCCCCTAAGCCCTAACCCTTTACCATTTACCCTTAGCCACATACTCCTAAACCTTTAAACCCCTTAACTCCTAGAACCCCTTATCCTTTCTCCCAAACCATAGGTGCTCCAACACTAATCTTCTTGGGCATAAAATGATTTTTCCTGCTAACCATTCCAAATACAACCTCTAATCACTAGTAGGGTCGATGGAAAAGAACTACAAGGTCCCCAAATATGATCTACATTTTATAGACAATCACATTTCCCCCAAATATCCTCCACATATTTGACTTGTTGTATTGGAATTTGAAAAATACATAGGATGCCAAAATCAATCATAATCCTAAGACTCAACTTCCCTAATGACTAGGAGGCCTTGAAAATCAAACAACATATTAACTTCTACCTAAAATTACAAAAATTTCCTATTCTAAATATGTAATTAGAAATTCTATAGAATTATAGGGCAACAAGGAAACCAAGTTCCTCTTCTAGAAATATCTAAAACCTTCTTGAGGACAATTACAAATTTTGAAATAATTTGTTGAAATTATGTTCTTGCATCAATAGCTACCAATGTATCCATGTATGCCACCCACTTTAACAATAGTAATACCAATTTCCTTTGCCTAGAAGGATCTCCTTACATAATTTTCTCTTAGATCCTACAAAGCATGATTTTTTTTAGTAAAATGGATGTTCACCCTACAAGATTCTATCCTCATGGCCTAAGATAAGGCATACCACTATGTCACCCACGACTATTGCTTTAAAGGTACACTATTAAAGAGCAACAAACTTTGAATGGATCATTCTTTGTGATGATTTTCATGGATAATATAAGAGAGTTTGTTGATCAAATTTTGTAATTTTTCATCATACTTCTGAAAAATTTCTCCAACCATTTTCTTAATTTCCTTTAGCTTAGTGATTTTCTATTGTTCAATGTTTAGCCTCTAGAACTTAGATATAAATATCACCTTTAATTCGTCCAAGGCCTTAGCTACACCCTAGGGATAGATCTATATGAACTTCATGCACCATTAGATAATCTTCCCCCAAAGTGTGGTTAGGAACTTTACCAACTTATAAACTAGCACTACAATCCTTTTCACCCTCCAAATGAATCCACATAAGAATCAATGTGGGTTTTCATCACTATCACCTTTCATAAAGTTCTTGGAACTGTTGGCACCCTGTAATCAGCAAGTTGGAAAAATTCTGACTGTAGGGAGAACATTGTTTCAACCACTTTGGGATTCTAGGATATGGCCCTCCAAAATCCAGAGAGGAATCTCTCCAATAAGTGCAAAGATGGATATTTCTTTAAAGTCTTGGGTAATGATGTTAGGCTAGTTATGAAGGCCAGAGGTTTGTTTTGTTTTTGGATGGTTGAGCATGATTATTATTTGAGGTGGAATGTTCTAAATGAAAAGAGTTTCAAAGGTGTGAAGTTGCAAGCAAATAGAACAATCTTTGGCCAAAAAGATAGATAATTGCAGGTTTTAGTCCATTGTGCTATGGAGTCATAATAGGGTTTAATTGAAACAACAAGGGGAAAGAGTGGTCCATGGGGCAAGTCATCTATGTCTAAGGATCTCTTTAAAGTTTGATTTATGGAATGAAGTGTTACAAAAAGAGGGGATTTAAACAAATGAAGAGCAAAGAGCAACCTAAGATCAGGCAAGTACTTCTAAACTAGCCTACTTTTGACATACACATAAGAAAGACATAAAAGTAATCTAAGATCATGTAAGTACTTCTAAACTAGCCTTATTTTGATGCACTTTCAATAGAAAAACATTTTAAAACAAAGGGAAACTTGAAGGAAACTAGCGGAGAAGAAACTAGCGGATCGGGCTCACCACAAATCCTCTCCTAGCTCTGCTCTACTTGGTAACTTTCAAGACAAACACAAAGATAACAAAGAATGGCCTAAGATCTGGTAAGTGCTTCAACACTAGCCAGCTTTCAACACATTCCAAGGGAAACATTCAGACAGGCTTTGGGGATAAAACTAGGACCAGGGCACACCATATCTTCCTTAGTTCATCTCTACTTAACATATACTAAAAATAAAAATTAAGAATAACAATTAGCTAGGGAAATAGGATGAGTGAACGTCAACATTCCTATGCTTACAACTAAATTAAATCATTCCTAAATAACACGAATTGGAAGAAAACATGTAGATAAAGATTTTTAGTCACAGAAGCGTACTGATATATAGTAGGTCCTAAATCTATGCATGCTATTCTTTATAAGAGAAGACGAACACAGTGAAAATAGAAATAAAATAACAATTTACAATAAGAAACAACATCATCGTCGACATAGACCAGGATCCCATAAATTAGCTTGTACTGATGCTCCAAACCGGTTACAGCTTTAAATCCAATACTCTAACTTAACAATCATCTACACTTCCCAGACTAGCTTATCTATCATAAGAAGAGCTCCAAGAGCCAGTGAACACTATTTACAAGTAGAAGTCTCAAGCTCAATTATATTTCGAAGTTCAGCAACCAACCCTTTTCTCATCTTCTCTAGTAGTATTTATAGAAGAATGAGGAGGTGGGATATGTTAAAATATCTCCAGGGTTAATTAATACATACTTAATGGCTTCTCGGCCTTTGAGGGGCTCGATGAAGAAGTTTACAGATGTTTTATGTCTGTATTAATTTTTTTATATTTAATATTAAGCTCGATGGGAGCTCTTATTGACTTTTGAGGCTCTGTGTTATGTTAAAGTAATTCTACTGATATTTTGTCATTAAGTTTATTTGTAGAATTAACTCTCTCGCTACGTTGAGGCAAATGTTTATTTTGATCAATAACTGCAGCCTCTGTTTGAATGCTTTGAGACACAGGTGGCTTTGTGGTAGTTGGGAGGAATCAATTTTCCTCTGATGTGGTGGTGGATGCTATTCTGTCTGATAAAACACTTATGATCTTCTTTTAACTGTGTCTTAATTGGGGGGATTAGGCTTTTGATAATCAATCTTGGCTGTAATCCCCACAGATCTGTCTTCAATCTCCTGTTCTGGTATGTTTTGTCTTTGACACTGATACTCTTTATTTGTGATTTATTCACTATGTCTTGTTGGTGTGCAGTGTTGCGCAGGGCTCGTGGGGCAGCAATGCCTTTGAAGCATTGACGAGACCTGGAAATTTAACCCATGGATGTCTTCCTTTTAATGAATCAAAGGCATGAGAATTGAACCCCAGCCTTCGGCCCTTTTTAGTATAATGCAATAAAACATTTAATCACCCTTTACCAAATAACATACCCTGGACTTCAAAACTCTCGATAAAGCCAAGCTGCATAAATAATTTTGGGTTACAAAGGAGCCTGCTGACGTCAGGGTCTTTGTGACCCAAAATTTTTATCAATTCTGCCCTATAAAGCGTATCGGATCAATTTTGGGGCCTGCTGACGTCAGCCTAAGTGTGACCCAAAATTTTTATCGATTCTGCCCTATAAAGAGTATCGGGTCCATTTTGGGGCCTGCTGACGTCAGCCCAAATGTGACCCGAAATATTTATCAAATCTGCCCTATAAAGCATATCGGGTTCGGATTTCACGACCATGAGAGCAACCAAACAAGACCCGCTCCAATCAATTGCTGCCGTGTGTGTGCTGACGGGTATGCTGACTAGGCATTGGGACCACTGGTTCTGTGGGACTGTTGACTATTGTCGTGGCCGTGGGGACCAGGGCGATTGATTGTGGGCCATGGGTCATGCCATACCTTAGTTTATCCCCCGAGCTCCTTTGAGTGAGATCACCGTTCGATGAACTACCCTCAGATCAGATGACGTACGTCAATATCGCGTTGAGCCCACAGTCGACATTTAATGTGCAATGAGGGAGCGATCAAGTGGTATTGGCCCGTCGACGTGGCAGATTTTTACAGGATTGCTTGCCATTGAGTGGTTTCTTTTCCATACCAAAAGTAGTGCGATCAAAACTGCTTCCAGCTTTTGAACAATAAGTGACCATAGGTTAAACCGGGGTTAACACCCTGCTTCATATTCACTTTGGTCCATTTTAAAATCCAGGTTCAAACCGCAGAACTGTGGCTCCATTAACTATAAACCCAATTTATTTCTTCTATAAGCGGGGTTCTTCCTTTGGGAAAGGTTCACAGCTCCTACGAGCAACAAAATTACAGTACCATACTGGAGCGCTATCGATCCTTCCAGTGATTGATAGTCAATCATGAAATATATAATCTAACTCATAAAATGGAATTCCATTTAAACACCTGCACAATACAAAACTACATTACAAAATCCTGCGTTATTTGGTTTTACTACTTCATAGGGTGAGGGGAGGAGCGTGGCCGTTGGATGGCATCAACCAACGGTGTAGATCTGCTCGCGGAGGTCAAAAGAAGAGTAGAGGGGAAAAACACTCGATGGGTCTAGCGCCTTGTTCCAGCACCAGGGCATATAATGGGGAAGTGGTTTAGGACTTAGCCTGAGGGGGCTTAAGTCTGCAACATAAAGCAGTATTTTTTATGAAATTTTCAATTTAAAAAAAAAAAAATGAGTTTTAAACTAGGTAAAAAATGATTTTCATGAATGGAAGAAGGGAAATCATGAAAATAGAGGAGTTTTATGGAGGAAAAGGGGAGAAAAATAGAGGTTAGTTTTTAATGGAAGAGGGGGAAAAAAGGGATTTTGCAGTAGTCTTTTCTCATGAAATCAATAGAATTCCAGAGTGTAAAATGGGCACACCAGTGAATATTTTGGACAGAGTCATGAGGCCTTCAAGAGTCTTCAAGAGACAACACTTTTTGCAACAAAATTTGTTCCTTGAAGGCTCCAAAAAAATATTTAGCCACCTTTTGGTATAACAAATTTTATAGGTGGCTAACAGTGGCTCCACTTGGGAATGGTGCCTTCTTGAAGGCATCAAGAACTTCAGACTTGCACTCTCTGGGAAGCTTATCAGTGCCTCATCCATTGGGCTGCCTTTATTTCCTTGAATGATCTTCTTTTTCTCTAAAAACATATTAGAAGTCATACAAAAAATGGATCTTTCATCAACAAGCTTTCTACCTACCCAATCCTATTGATCTAATGTTTTTTATTCATTAGAGTGCACTTGGATTGGCAAACTATTTTCACAACATTTTATTCTTTTGAAAACAGGAAATATAATCTATTTCTACTCCTTATTTCTCCATGGACTCAGTTTAAACATTTGAGTCAATATGCTTCTCTACCTAATCTACCATCTGTTGGGATTAAACTGTCCAACAGATTTTATTCACTAATTTCTAAAACAGAAATTCAAAAGCATACAAGTCAGGATTGAACAATCCAAATTTTTTCCGATCTATGTTATAAAAAACAAGCTACACATAGATCTTATTTTGCAGAAATTAAAACAAAATGGAAGGCTTAGGATCTGAAATTTCAAAGCATTTCCTTCATCTTTTTTATAGCTCTGTTTTGACTCTTACTTGAGTTGTTCTTTGGTTGTCCTCTGGTTCATAATTTTGAGCTAATTGGAACCAAATTTACATATTTTTTGACTCAGAATTTGAAACAGATTTGAGTCATTTTATTTGGAAACTTAGGTTCAAATTTTGAGCATACTTGAACCTTTAATTTCTATCCTAAACTATCTACTGATAAACCAAGATTAAAAATTTTGGGAAATTGAATTCACTATCCTATCAGCAGAAAATTTAAAACTAATTAGTCAAGATTAGGCTGTTTGACTAACTAGAAGTGTGTTCTTTAGGAGTGGCATTTGAGCTTGCACACTTTCAGATTTGTTTCTCTTTTTGGTATGGGGTTGTACCTTTCTTGTTTTTCACAATATGCCCTCTTTTCTATTTCTTTTTTTTTGTATTTTTTATTTTTATAACTTTGAATGCAATGATGGGTGAAGTATTTATAATTAGAAAAAAGATAAAAAGGCTTTCAGAACATAACATGGATCAAGAGAAGTAATTCTTAAGCATCCTGCCATTGACATGACCCCCAAACAATTCTGCTGCATTCAACTCTTGCTAGAAATAGGAATTATTACTAGCATCTAAATCGATAGAGTAAGGGCCCAGCCATAAGTTTTCAAATTTTCCATTCTTTCCCTTATCTTCCCTCGTTGAGTCCCACTTCAAAACTTTGTCCCCAATATTGAAATTGCTGACCTTTGTTCTTTTGTCAAAAATCTTTTTAATGTTGTCCTGTTTTTCCAATGCTTTGTTATAAACCCCCTCTCTGGTTTGTTGAAGATGAATGGACTGAATTATTCTTCTGATCATGTCATTATATTCAGTTTGAAACTCTTGAATCAACTTCATCACTGGTACACCAAGGTAAAAATACATCAGTACCATACACAAGTTGGAAAGGTGACATAACAATAGATTTCTTCAAAGTCAATCAGTTAGCCCAAAGTGCATGAACTAGACTTGTGTGCCAAGAATTTTTGTTGTCCTCCAACAGTTTCTTGATTATGTTCACTAAACTCTTGTTTGAGGATTCTTCAAGTCCATTACCTTGAGGGTAATAGGCCGTGGAATGCCCCAATGTTATTTGATATCTTTGACAAAATTCAACCATCTTCTTTGATCCAAATGATGCTGCATTATTAGTGATAATATAGGTAGGACAGCCAAATCTAGAGAGAATGTTAGTCTCCATGAATTTTATGATAACAGAATCATTGGCCTGCCTACAAGGTATGGTTTCTATCCACTTAGTGGAATAGTCTGTGGCAGTGAGAATCGATCTATGCTGAGCAGAATATGGTGGATGGATTTCTCCTATGAAGTCAATTCCCCACTGTTGAAAAGGAGCTTCAACAATGATTGGATGCAGAGGTAGGGGTAGCAGTTTTCTTTTGCCTTCAAAAATTTGAAATTTATGACAGGCAATGATCATCTTGTGTATATCAGGAAAAAGAGTAGGCTAATAGAAACCAGCCCTCAAAATTTTGTTGGCTGTTGTCTTCCAGTACAAATGACCTCCACACTCTCCTTCATGGAACTCGTGCTTAAACTTCTCTGCATCATACTCAGGCAAACATTTAAGCAATACACCACTTGCATTTTTCCAATAAAGATATCTATCTATAATGAAATAGTTTACATCTTTTAACTTTAGGAACCTTGCCTTTGTTTTTTTCAAACCAGGATGTGTATTTAATTTAAGCAAAACATGAATAATATCAGCATACCAAGAGGAATTCATAAAATTTTCTTCAACAATGGGAGTTGATATTTCCTCTTGTTCATCCAAAGCATTAATCATATTAATATCGAGAACCTCAAAATTGGATTCAGCCATTAATCTAGCTAGAACTTGGCCTTTGATGAGTTTAGTGGGCTTTATCTCTAAATCATATTCAAGAATAATAGCAATCCACTTACCTCTCTTACCATCTAGTTCCTGTGTTATAATTTCTTTAACAACTGAGTTTGGGACAAAGGCAATGATGTGTGAGTGAAGGATGTATACTCTAAAGTCTTTCAAAGCTTTAACCAAGGCAAAAGCTTGCTTCTCCATAATGTTATACTTTAGAGGGGCATCCCTCAATGCCTTGCTAAAGAATGCAATAAGCTGCTCTTGTCCTTGGGGATTTTTTTGTAAAAGGACAGCTGCTATGGTATGTTCTGATGTAAACGAGAAAATATAAAAATCTTTTGAAAAATCAGGACTTATTAGAACCGGTGTTTTTGTTAATGCTTTTTTCACTATTTCAAATGACTTCTTTTCTTCCAAGGTCCATTTTACCCCTTGCTCCTTCTTCAACATGTTTGTTATATTCCTAAGAAGCTCAACCAAGTTGGGGATGATCCTTCTCAAAAAGTTAATCTTTCCAATGAAAGATTGCAACTCCTTGATGTTTCTAGGATGAGATATTTGCAATATGGCCTCAATAATTTTGGGATCTATCTTAATACCCTCTTCTGAAAGAATGTGCCCAAGAAGTTTACCTTCTTGGAGACCGACAAGTGTTTTCTTAGGGTTCAAATATATCCAAAACTTTCTGCATTTCTCAAAAATTCTTCTTAAATGTGCTAAGTGCTCTTCATCTGTCTTTGAAAACACAGTAACATCATCAAGGTATATAATGATGAAGTAGCCTAATTATTCTGAGAATGCTATGTCCATGGCTCTCTGAAAAGTTGCTCCAACATTCATTAGACCAAAGGGCATTTTCACATACATGAAAGTGCCCCATGGTGTAGTAAAGGCTGTCTTTAATTGATCAGCAGGGTGAACTAACATCTGATTGTACCTTGAGTAGCCATCAAGCAATGAAATTATTCTAGGCCATACCACCCTTTGTAAAATATGACCCATCTTAGGTAAAGGGTATTTGTCCTTCAATGAAGCTTTTTTTAAGTCTCTAAAGTCTATACAAAGCCTGATCTCTCCAGTTTTCTTCCTAAATGACACCAGATTAGACACCCACTCAAAATATATAATAGGGACAATAATACCAGCTTCATACATTTTCCTGATTTCCTTCTCAACCAGAGGTAGTTGAACAGGGTTTATTCTGTGCAGTTTATGTTTGAATGGTTTTCAGTTTTCTTTGAGAGGAATTTTGTGCTGTATTATTTCAGTGTCATAGGATTTCAGATATTCGTAACTCCACACAAAAACATCAGAAAATTCTTTAAACAACCCTATGTATTTGAGTTTAATGTGAGCTAGTAAAGTTTTAGATAGTTTAATCATTTTCAGTTTAAGTTCACTACCTATATTGCACTCTTCTACTTCAGTCTCTACAGGTTCCAGTTTTGGCTTCTTGCCCACATTGTTAAAATCAAACAACTCTTCTAAAGGTGCCAGACCACTTGGAAAACTCTCATCTTTAGAGTGCATGGTTTCTAACTCTTCTGTTTCTAACTCTGTGTTCATTTTCCAGTTTGCTAGATAATAGGTTTACATTAGCAAGTTCAGGAGACCTTTCTTCTACATCAAGAAAATTTTCTTCACTGGGGCAGTCAGTTTCATAATCTGAATCTGAACTTGGTAGCTCGAATTCGTTTTTGAACTGCATGAAGCCTTCTATTTGTTTGTCTCCGTCGAACACCTGCCAAAATTTTCCGCTATCAGGAATGGCTGGTCTAAATTTTATCTGAGTTGTGTAGTCTTTGGTTTCATATGGTGTTAAGCATGTTCTAGCTGCAAAAGCTAAATTGTGGGCCGCAATATTTCTTTTTCTTGGGAAAAAAATAAATTTGGACTCCTCGAAAGTTTTTAAAAGGTCAATGACATCGTTTCGGTAGGCCCTAAGTCTGGGATGATTTGTGTTATACTCCCCATTTACTTGCCTAATGACTGACTCTGAATCCCCATACAGATTGATTCTTTTGGCTCCTAACTTCTTCAGCAATCGTAAGCCTAAGAGAAGGGATTCATATTCTGCTATGTTATTCGAACACTAGAAGTTTAATCTACAAGAAAGGCTTTCTATGTGGTTATTCTCAGTGTTGTGTATCCAGACACCTGCACCAGCATTGGTCTTAGTGCAAGACCCATCAAAGTGCATACTCCATAGAGGACTAGTCTCGAGTTTATCATTTGGGTTACTATGCTCTTCAATAACTGTGTTATCGAATTGTTCTTGGAGGTCAAGACACTGTTGAACTTGTTTTAACTCCTCAGATTTTTTATTGGGTTGAGGATTGCGTTCTTGACTCTCAACGTTTAAAAGCAAAGGACACATGATTTGTAGCTCAAGATATACATTTCTGTTGCTAGATTTTATAGGTTCAGTAAACTATTCTGACACTCCTATGTTATCTTCTTCCTCCTCTCTATCTGTCATTAAATAAAACAAGGTCACTTTCTCACTGAAAGTTTCATCATTGAAAAGGATAAATGAATCTAGGCCTGTGTTTACAGAATAAAGGGGAGAGTTCTGTGGTCTGTCTTGGCTAGTCACCATGTATTGAATATGAGACTCCATGTAAAGTCTTCTTTTCTGATTGAAAATAGGGATGGTCACATAGGTCATGTCCATCTGCATAGTTCTTTGTAACTTAGCTCCCCAATACCTAGATAATAGCATTCCATACTTTGGGGGCACATCAGACACAACAATATCCACAACTAAAAATTTGGCTGGAATTTTTGCTAAGTTAACACAGAGGTATTTAATTAATCCTAAACATTTTACTCTACTTGAGTCAAAGGAGTAAAGGTCTTTGTAAGGTCTGGTGATTTCAAGGCCTAGGCTCTCCATGACAGCTTTAGGCATTAAATTATGAGAGGCACCTGAATCATGCATAGCATTATGTAAAATCTTGTCATGAACATTTAAAATTACATAAAAGGGAGGAACAAGTCCCTCTTGATATCTGCCTTCAATCTTAGGACCAAAAATGAGCTCTAGCTGGTCATCATTAAGATTGACTGTGTCATTATTATCCTCAATATTTAAACCCTTAAAAATTTGGGTCCTATATACATTCTAGGTAGCTAACTCAGTCAGGGGAACAAAGATCTTAATCTTTGAAATTTCCTGTTCTGGGCTGAAAGGAATTTGGTTCTTTGAAGAACTTGTCTTAGCCTTACTAGCTGCCAGTCTATCAGCAACATTAGCTTGTTGATTTTTTCTATTTACATTTGAAAAAATGGTCTTAACAGGAGTACTGGCTGAAGTGGTAGTACTACTAATATCCACACTCTATTTTTCATTATTTTGAGTGCCTTTCTCTCTACCTTTATCAGAATTCACAACTATTGTTTTTTCCTTCTGTTTGACAACTTTAGGCTTGGTTGCAGTGCTATTTTGTGAATATTTTTCAGAAGTTTTTTTGTTGGGGGTTTCTATATTTTTCTTGCTTCTAAGGTCATACTCCTTTTGAGGCTCTATGATAACATTTTCCATGTCTTGATAATAACTTTCATCATCATCTCTTTTGTCATCATAAGGTGTATAAAGACCTTGTTTTCTATCATAATGGACTTTGAAGTCATCATTATCTACTCCCAACATATTTATGTCCTTGTCCTCTATTTTCTCATCGATTTCTTCAACCTCATTCACATAGTTTTGATGAAAGGGAGAAGTGATCTGTTGATCATCTTCCTTAGGTCTATTTGGAGGTTGGTTCCTTCTAAAATTCTGATTCTAGTTCTAGTTTCTGTTTTGAGGAGAAGTTTGGTTTTGACTAGCTTGTTCTCTCTCAAGGATGCTCATTTTCTTCATCATCTCCTCCATCATTCTCTCCATCTTTGAGTTGGAAGTAGAAGGTGTATTTTTTTCTCTAAAGGACACTTTCTTCTCATTTTTCATTCTTGCTCTCTACTCCATCAAGTTGACTTTCACAGCAAGAGCACCTTTTTGCATATCTTCAAGAGTTGCAGGGTCTCTCTCTCTCAGTTGATAGGCCATTTCAGGGTCAAACCCTTCAGGAAACTTATTTAAATCTGAGCCTTGTGGAGGTTTTAGATCTGGGGGAAGTGCATTATACAGACTGTTAAATCTGGTGCAGTAAGCTTGTACACTTTCCCCAGTGTTTCTGTGAAGATTCTTGTAATCAGAGAGGATTTGGAGAGGGTTCTTCTTTACTTCCCATTTTTTTAAGAATGTCTAATGGAAGGCCTGGAGATCATTGATACTATGGGGGGTTAAGCCTTTGAACCATTTTCTTACTTCTCCCCCCAGACTCTAAGCAAAAATCTAAGCTTGACAGAATCATCATCAATTTCATTTCTGTCAAAGTAGTCATTCATCTTATCCACATGTTGTGATATAGTTGTAGCATTACTAGCATCATACAATGGAATTTTGGACTGATAGTCCTATGGAAGATTGACCAATGGTATAGGAAGGACTAAGGGAGATACCATGCTACCATGATATGTGGTGGGGGTGGATTCACAAGAGGTGGATTAACAAAAGGAAAAGTGGGCTGAAGTGGAGTGGTTTGGAAATTGAATGGAGGATGAAAGGATGTGGATGGAATAGCAATAGATTGTTGAGCTTATCTTGGATGAGAGACACCTAAATTGTGAATGAAATGTAAATCAGGAGGTGTTGTTTCCCTACTACCAGGATTTTCACTTGTTTCAGGAGATGAAAGTGAAGACTCAGAATCTAGCTAAGTTATATCATCTAATGACCTAGTTCTAAAGGGATTTACTAAGTCAACTTCTGATTGTTGTAGAGCTGAAAGATTTTCAGGAACTGAATTAGCTCTCAAGGGTCACTTGAAAATAGTTCATAATTTAATCCTAGGAGACTTCCTAAGGATACTTTCTGGGTTATCAACTATCTCAGGTGGATCAGGGTCAGGACATGCTCTAGTGTGAATCTTTCTAGGAGCCACTATGTTGTGTTTTTTAGTTAGAAATAAACAAGAAAATTTCAACCAAGTATGACAGTCTTTAAAAGGTCAACTAATCTGTTTACGCAAATTTTAATCCTACAGTCCTCCAACTGAGTTTGAAGGATATTATAATGATAATGGTTCTTCCCAGTGGAGTCTTCTGGTCTTTTCAGGATTGTGGAGTCACCAAGTGGAAGTTTTTAGCTCTTTTTCAGAGGTAAAAGGTTTTATAGTCCACCACCATGCTTATTGGATACCAATCTGAAATATTTTTGGGTTTTCTGAGTTATTTTTCAGTCCTATTGGTTGTTAAGAGTGTCCTAAATCTGTTTCAAAACTTATCTATGGTTATGAGACAAAGACAGTCTACTCTTATGGCTAAGCCAGTTGATCTTTCAAGGTTAGACAAACTCTTATGAGAATCCTAGGTTTTTCCTAGTTTGTCACTGATTCAAACAAGTTTTATCATGATTAACATTTCTAGGTAGTGCTTGAAAACACTGCTTTTTACTCACTAAACAATGTTTGTATGAAATTTTAAGGGGAACCAGAGATTATGGGTTTGATCTCCAGTGGAGTCACCAGAAATGTTGGCACCATATAATCAGCAAGATTGGCAAAAGTCTGACTGCAGGGAGAACATCATTTCAACCACTTTGGGATTCTAGGATCTAGCCCTCCTGAATCCGAAGAGGGATCTCTCCAATAAGTGCAAATATGGATTTGTCTTTGAAGTCTTGGGTAATGATATTAAGCTAGTTATGAAGGTCGAGGGTTTTTTTTGTTTTTGGATGGTTGAGCATGATTATTATTTGAGGTGGAAATTTCTAAATGCAAAGAGTTTCAAAGGTGTGAAGTTGCAAGCAAATAGAACAAGCTTTGGCCAAAAAGATAGATAATTGCAGGTTTTAGTCCATTGGGCTATGGAGTCATAATAGGGTTTAGTTGAAACAACAAGGGGCAAGAGTGGTCCATGGGGCAAGTCATCTATGTCTAAGGATCTCTTTAAAGTTTGATTTATGGAATGAAGTGTTACAAAAAGAGGGGATTTAAAAAAATGAAGAACAAAGAGCAGCCTAAGATCAGGAAAGTACTTCTAAACTAGCCTGCTTTTGACATAAAATTAAGAAATACATAAAATTAATCTAAGATTAGGTAAGTAATTTTAAACTAGCCTGCTTTTGATGCACTTTCAATAGAAAAACATTTTAAAACAAAGGGAAACTTGAAGGAAAATGTTGGAGAAGAAACTAGCAGTCCGGGCTCACCACAAATCCTCTCCTAGCTCTGCTCTACTTGGTAACTTTCAAGACAAACACAAAGATAACAAAGAATGGCCTAATATTTGGTAAGTGCTTCAACAGTAGCCATCTTTCAACACATTCCAAGGGAAACATTCAGATAGTATTTGGGGATAAAACTAGGACCAGGGCACACCATATCTTCCTTAGTTCATCTCTACTTAACATATACTGAAAATAACATTTAAGAATAACAATTAGCTAAGGAAATAGGACGAGGGAATGCCAACATTCCTATGCTTAGAACTGAATTAAATCGTTCCTAAATAACACGAATTGGAAGAAAACATGTAGATAAAGATTTTCAGTTAGAGAAGGGTACTAATATACAGTAGTCCTAACTCTATGCATGTTGTTATTTATAAGAGAAGATGAACACAGTGAAAACAGAAATAAAATAACAATTTACAATAAGAAACAACATCACCGTCGACATAGACCAGGATCCCATAAATCAGCTTGTATTGATGCTCCAAACCAGTTACAACTTTAAGTCCAATGCTCTAACTTAACAATCATCTACACTTCCTAGACTAACTTATCTATCACAAGCAGAGCTCCAAGAGCTAGTGAAAACTATTTACAAATAGAAGTCTCAAGCTCAATTATATTTCGAAGTTCAACAACCAACCCTTTTCTCATCTTCTCCAGTAGTATTTATAGAAGAATGAGGAGGTGGGATCTATTAAAAGATCTCCAGGGTCAATTAATACAGACTTAATGGATTCTCGACCTTTGAGGGGCTCGATGAAGAAGTTTACAGATGTTTTCTATCTGTATTAATTGTTTTATATTTAAGATTAAGCTTGATGGGAGCTCTTATTAACTTTTGAGGCTCTATGTTATGTTAAAGTAATTCTACTGATATTTTGTCATTAAGTTTATCTGTAGAATTAACTCTTTGGTTGCGCTAAGGAAAATGTTTCTTATGATCAATAACTTCGGCCTCTGTTTGAATGCTTTGAGGCATAGGTGGCTTTGTGGTAGTCGGGAGGAATCAATTTGCCTATGATGTGGTGGTGGAGGCTTTTCTGTCTAATAAAAAAATTATGATTTTCTTTTAACTATGTCTTAATTGGGTGGATTCGGCTTTTGATAATCAATCTTAGCTGTAATCCCCAAAGATTTGTCTTCAATTTCCTATTCTGGTATATTTTGTCTTCGACATTGATACTCTTTATTTATGATTTATTCACTATGTCTTGTTGGTGTGCAGTTTTGTGTAGGGCTCGTGGGGCATCAATGCCTTTGAAGCATTGACGAGACGTGGAAATTTAACCCATGGATGGCTTCCTTTTAATGAATCAAAGGCGTGAGAATTGAACCCCAGCCTTCGGCCCTTTTTAGTATAATGGAGAAAAGAATTTAATCACCCTTTACCAAATAACATACCCCAGAATTCAAAACTCCTGATAAAACCAGGCTGCATAAAGAATTTACAAAGGAGCCCACTGACGTCAGGGTATTTGTGACCCAAAATTTTTATCAATTCAGCCCTATAAAGCGTATCGGGTCCGTTTTTGGGCCTACGATGTCACCTCAAGTGTGACCCGAAATTTTTATCAATTCTGCCCTATAAAGCGTATCGGGTCCATTTTGGGGCTTGCTGACATAAACCCAAATGTGACCCAAAATATTTATCAAATCCGCCCTATAAAGCGTATCGAGTTCGGATTTCATGATCATGCCAACAACCAAACAAGACTCACCCTAATCAGTTGTTTCCACGTGTGTGCTGATGGGTATGCTGACTAGGCATTGGGACCATCGGTTCTGTGGGACTGCTGACTGCTGTCGTGGCCTTGGGGACCAGGGTGATTGCTTATGGGCCATGGGTCACACCATACCTTAGTTTATCCCCCGAGATCCTTTGAGTGCGATCACCGCATGATGAGCCAGCCTCAAATCGGACAGCGTACGTCAATATCGTGTTGGGCCCACAGTCGACATTTAACGCGCGATGAGGGAGCGATGAGGTGGTATTGTCTCGTCGACGTGGCAGATTTTTATAGGATCACTTTCCATTGAGTGGTTTCCTTTCCGTACCAAAAGTAGCGTGATCAAAACTTCTTCCAGCTTTTGAATAGTAAGTGACCGTAGGTTAAACCGGGGTTAAAACCCTGCTTCCTATTCACTTTGGTCCATTTTAAACTCCTGGTTCAAACCTCGGAACTCTGTCTCCATTAACTATAAACCCGATTTATTTATTCTATAAGAGGTTTTCTTCCTTTTGTTAAGGTTCGCAGCTCCTACGAGAAACAACATTACAATACCATACTGGAGCACTATCGATCCTTCCAGTGATCGATAGACAATCATGAAGTATAGAATCTAACTCATAAAATGGAATTCCATTCAAACACCTGCAAAATACAGAACTACATTACAAAATCCTGTGTTATTTGGTTTTACTACTTCAAAGGGTGTGGGGAGGAGCATGGCCATTGGATGGCATCAACCAACGGTGTAGATCTGCTCATGGAGGTCAAAAGAAGAGCAAAGGGGAACAACACTCGATGGTTCTAGCACCTAGTTCCAACACCAGGGCATATAATGGGGAAGTGGTTTAGGAATTAGCCTGAGGGGGCTTAATTCTGCAACATAAAATGGTATTTTTTATGAAAGTTTCAATGTTTTAAAAAAAAAATGAGTTTTAAACTAGGTAAAAAATGATTTTCATGAATGGAAGAAGGGGAATAATGAAAATATAGGAGTTTTATGGAGGAAGAGGGGAGCAAAATGGAGGTTATTTTTTAATGGATGAGGGGGAAAAAATGGATTTTGCAGCAGTCTTTTCTCATGAAATCAGCAGAATTCCAAAGTGTAAAACGGGCATAGCAATGAAGATTTTGGACAGAGGCATGAGGCCTTCAAGAGTCTTCAAGAGATAACACTTTTTGCAACAAAATTTGTTCCTTGAAGGCTCCAAAAAATGATTTAGCCACCTTTTTGTATAACAAATTTTATAGGTGGCTAACAGGAACTACTATAACCATATCGTTAGTTGGGTTGTTCACCAAGATAAAACTTTATGTGCTCACCTTGATGGCAGCCTCCTTGCGACTGCTAGTACAAAGGAGAACCTTATAAGGACCTTCGACACCCTAGACACCACTAGATTGCAAGAGGTATGGAATTCATATCTACCTATTCTATTTGAAACATTTCCAAAGGCTGTTAAAATCCCCATCAATCCTTAGTTAAAGTCTCATGCTTTGAAGCATTGATCTTAAAAAATGTTTTATATTAGGGTATACATCCTCAGGGTCTCTAAGCTTTCGTTTCCTTTTGACAACCCAACACTCCTTGAAGAATCGATGCTCAATACTTTTATCCATAGAAAAAATGGCATCCTAATACATTCGTAGAGATATATAGATGAAATTATCCCCTAGCCACCACTATATTATAGATATTGATTTAATGGATAGGGGTTTGTAGTTATCATTCAATGGAATCACTTCTAACCAATATCGATATCTACTTATCTTATGGATTTTTCTTGACTTAATGGCCACCTTCTTCCATGTCGTTCTTTTGGAAGTTCAAAAATAGATTTTATTGTTGGAAAGTAAAGAGGTTGAGGGTCTCCCTTATCACTTAGATTTCGAGGTGATGGGTGAGGATTTGAAATGAATTCAGACCCTGGAAAACCTCAAAAGAAACAAATTTTCTATCACAACTCGCTGGCCTTACACCAACAAATGGCTACTTTGTTTCGCATAGTACTTCAAGATAAACAAGTTGAAACCTATAATCTATTTTCTCCCCTTGAAGATGTCAAAATAATGCTTCGCAAAATACACTACTGTTTCGATAGTGTGGACCCCTAATTGGCTCACGTTAAAGGTTTTTTGGTTAGTGACTCTCCCTCTAGGGACCTTACTGATCCTCCAGTTCATCATGTACAAACTCTCATTATGATTTCCTATAATCAAGTTTAGGAATAATATAATTTAGAGCTTTTTTTGTTATTTTTAGTTTAAATGGCTCATGGCTACATATAGTATGATAGTCCACTTTTCTAGAGTATGATAGTCTACATATATTCTATGGTGGAAAGAGTATCTAGAGTGGATCTTCATTTAGTATCACTGTACAAGATATGGAAGTGGAGGGTTCCCATTGTTGTTGTCAATATTATGCTTACCTGGTCTTTTGTTGGTGGTTTATGTTTATGTTTCCATGATCTTTGGGATTTGGTGCTAGCATCAAAGTATACTATGTTTCCTCTCATTTTATGGGCACCTGCAACTTGAATTTTGGAAATTCAAGCTTGTTTCAACATATGCTTTCAACTTGGCTTATTTTGGGATGGATGAATACGTTTGCCTCCCAGAAAGTGGTTAATATTTTCATGTTATATGGAAGATGAGGTTTTGTGTAGAGGAAACATAGGAAGACTATGATTTACTAATGTTTCCCTCTGTCAAAGGAAACTCTTTTCTAGGTTTAAAGCTCTATTTTCTTCTCATTTTCAAGGCAACTATGTTGTGAAACCAACTCCAAAAATAGAAGAAAAGAGAGATCAACGCCTTAGAAATCAGCCACTTCGAGGGGGAAATGTCCAATACATTACATAAATGAGCAATGATTGGATGATACAAATGCCAGAACCTCCTTTCTATATATAGGAGTCCATGGGGCCACAATGTAATCCTAGACGACCTAAAAATAATAATTTAAGGACACAATAATAACAATATGGGGGTTACAGGGGTACAACAATAATAATAAGGGGGTTACACTAACAACAATAAGGGACTATACTAGTAATATAGGGACCTAACATGCTCCTCTCCTTCAAAAAAAGTGTTGTCCTCAATGCTTGAGTAGCTCTGGGTGCTTTTGTATAAATTTGTCATCCTCCCATGTAAAATCTTCAGTGGCTAAGTTCTTCCATTTGATGAGATACTCTAAAATTGATCGATTTCGTAGTTGTCGAGTTCTTCTTTCCGTGTCTACTTTAGGGTCCAGTATGGTTTTTCCTTTGTCATCAAGTTCTCGAAACATTGTTTGAACTGGAATTTTGTCCCCTATAACCCATTTTAAGCATGAAACATGGAAAATTGGATGCACTCAGGAAGATCCAATTTGTATGCCATAATACCAATCTTTTGCAAAACCTTGTAAGGACCATAGTACTTTGGCAACATTTTATTATCCTTCTTAGCTTGCTTGAGGGAAATTTTTTTGTATGGTTATAGCCGTAAAAATACACAGTCTTCCACATCAAAACTTCTCTTAGTGCGATGTTAATCTTCATGTTGTTTCATTAGATTTTGTGCCAAATTTAGATTATCCTTTAAGAGTTGGAGAACTTCTTTTTGATGCTCGATGTGATCCTCCACTGCTTGAACCCTATAATTTTCCCTTAAAGAATATGTGATGGATGGTGGATGATATCCATAAAGTGCCATAAATGGGGTCATTTGTTCTGCAGTATGGAAGGAAGTGTTATAACACCATTCAACGAGAGGTAACCACTTGACCCATTGTGCTTGCTTATTATACACAAAACAACAGACATATCCTTCCAAAAATTCTTTCAACATCTCTGTTTGACCATCATAATACAAAACAACGGACATATCCTTCCAAAAATTCATTCAACATCTCTGTTTGACCATCATATTGAGGATGATAAGATGAGATATGAGCTAGCTGAGTACCCAAAGAAAAAAATAATTCCATCCAAAAATTACTTGTAAAAATTGGATCTTTGTCACTTACAATAATCTGCGGGTTTCCATGTAGCTTTTGAATTGTTTCCATAAATGCAGTAGCAACTGTACTCGCTTTAAATGGATGAGATAATGCACAAATGTGTACATACTTTGTAATTCTATCAACTACCACCATGATAACACTCCTTCCTTCGGACTTAGGTAAACCTGTGATAAAATCCATTGAAATCTCCTCCCAACGTTGAACTGGAATGGATAAAGGTTGTAGAAGACCCGGGGTCTTAATTGTCTCAACTTTATTTTTTTGGAAAGCCAAACATTCTGCCACAAAATTTTGAATATCAGATTTAAGGCCATCCCAAAAAAATTATTTCTTCACCCTGTGGTAAGTTTTTAAAAATCCCGAGTGTCCTCCTAAAGGAGAAGTGTGCAATTCCAAAAGAATCTTTTTTTTTTAGTTGGGAATTATTGCAAATATATAAGTGGTCTTTGTACCATAAGGAATCATTTTTCTAACTAAATGTATCAGATGTACTAGGATCCTGCTGAAAATTTTGAATGAGATTCCACACTTCTTCGTCCTTCTTCCATTCATCCCTTGCTTTGGTTATCCAATCTGGTTGGATAATTGAAATGGCACAAAGAAATGCTTGCAACTCTTCATCCTTTCTTGAGAGTGTATCTACAACAACATTTAGCTTCGCTTTTTTGTAGATGATTTCAAAGTCATAACCCAACATATTTGTGACCCATTTTTGTTGCTCTTCTGAAGATAGTCTTTGTTCCAAAAAGTGTTTAAGACTATCATGATCATTTTTTACCTTCAAGTGTCTTCCCATTAGGTAAGGTCTCCATTTCTTTAGTGCATGTAGTATTGCCAACATTTCCTTCTCATAAATAGACTTTTGTAAATACTTTTCTTTGATTGAATGACTTTCGAAAGAAATGGTTCTTCCTTCTTGCATTAAAACAAGACCAATTCCATTTCCTGAGGCATCACATACCATAATAAAGGTTTTTGTGAATTCTGTCATATCTAAGACCGGTGCTAGGCACATTGCCTCTTTAAGATGTTCAAAGGCCTTAGTTGCTTCAGGAGCCCATGAAAATGCATATTTCTTCAATAATGTTGTTAGAGGTGCTGCTATTCTCCCATAATTATTAACAAACCTGTGATAATACCCGGTTAACCTGAGAAATCTGTGCAACTACTTTATGATTGTGGGGAGTTTCCATTCATTAATGGATTTAATTTTGTTAGGGTCTACCTTAATGCCCTCGTGATATACAATATGACCCAGATATTCCACCTCTTGTACTCTAAAGAAACATTTGGATGTTTTTGCATATAATTTTTTCTCCTCCAATAGTTTGAGCACCCTGTTAACATGTTGAACATGATCCTTCCAAGACCTGCTATAGATTAGTATATCATCAAAAAATACTAGCACAAATTTTCTAAGGAAGGGTTTGAAAATGGAATTCATCAACCCTTGAAATATATAAGGTGCATTGGTAAGGCCAAAAGGCATGACAAAAAACTCATAATGAACCTCATGAGTTCGAAATGATGTTTTCGAAATATCTTCAGTCTTCATTCTAATTTTATGATATCCTGAAGGAAGATCCAACTTGGTAAAATAAATTTCTCCATGTAATTCATCCAATAATTCATCAATCACAGGAATGGGAAATTTATATCTAATAGTGAGCTTATTGAGCTTCCTATAATCCAGACACATGCGCCATGATCCATCTTTCTTGTGCACCAATACTACTGGAGTAGAGAAATAACTTTGACTAGGTTGAATTATACCAGCCTCTAACATTTCTGCAATCATACGTTCAATTTCTCTCTTTTGGACATAATAATATCTATAAGGCCTGATGTTTGGACGAACACTTCCTGGAATCAAATGAATAGCATGATCATGATCAGGAATAGGTGGGATTCCTTTGGGAGTATCAGACACCTTGGAATGATTGACCAAGACTTTTTGGAGATCTGGAGAAATAGATGATTTTGATGTTGGAACTTCTAGTGAGCATAATTGTGCAATTACTCATCATTGTTATCTCTTCAGAAGATTTTTCATAACATTAGAGCTTATTATCTTTATTGGCTTCCCTGGGATACCCCGTAATTCGATTTCCTTTCCTTCTGAAAAAATTTCAAGAAAATTTCTTGAAAATTAAAAGCTACCATCCCCAAAGATTGTAACCATTGTACTCCTAGTACAACATTAGCACCTCCCATTGGGATGGAAAGCATTGGACTATTCAATACATATTCTCCCATGGCTAGCTTGATATTATAGCATTTTCCAAAGAAATTTATATTTCCTCCATTTACAACCATCACTTGACATTCTGGTGCTGGGTATAGGAAAAAATTCAATTCCTTGGCTACCTTAAAATGAATAAAATTATGTGTACTACCCGAATCAATCAACACTATTAACTTTTTCTTCTTGATATGTCCTTCTATATTGAGAGTTTAAGGGGTGGTAATTCCTTCCAATGCATTACATGATATTGTTGGACTCATTTCTTCTTCTTCTAGGGTTTCTTCCTGGTGCATATCCTCTAATTTTGAAGTTTCTTCTTCATTTTATTCCTCCTCTTCACAATCTATGTAAAATAATTTCTTCTCGACGCATTTAATACCTTTAGTGTATTTGCTATCACAACTGTAGAAAAGCCCTTTTCTCTTTTTTCTTCCAATTGTTGTGGTGTGAGCCTTGTCGGTTGTGGAAGTCTACGAGTAGCAACACTTCCATCTTTATAGATGTGAGTGGTAGGCTTCCTTGTCGCCATAATTTTACATTCAATTTTTCCTGCCAACCTAAATGCCTTCTCCAATGAATTAGGTTCCCTAACGCGAACTTCATGTTGGATGTAATCCTTTAAAGTCCCTATGAAGACATCAATCCCATGTTCCTCTGGAATACCAGTTACCCTCATATTCAATTTTTGGAAGTCCTCAATGAGATCTGCCACTGAACCCTTTTGTTTGAGATTTATCAATTGGCTAAAGAAGGTGTTTCTCTTTGTATTGTCATAATGTGCTATCATTTCCTCCATAAAAATTGACCAAGTGACAATTTTTTTATGGGAGAAAAGCCATCGATACCATACAAATGTATTTTGTTTTAAATGTAAAGTTGTGATGCGTAACTTTTGTGTGTTTTGCACATTATTGAGATCAAAATATTGCTCCATCTATAGTATCCATGTTATGGGATCCTTGCCATCAAAATTCCTCATATCCATCTTTGGAATATGGTGGTTCTCCAATCCAACATTAGAGTTTATGAAATCACGATTAACATTTATTAAGTTCTCATCAGAGTTTCCTCTACTATATTTCCACCATTAGGAATCATTTCTTGTATCAACTTTGTCAAATCTCCGATGTCTGCTTTTAGATCATTCTTCATGTTTTCCATGTTGTCTTTCATGTTTTCTTCCATGTCCTCCATCTTATCTTCCACGCCATCCATCTTAGTTTCCACGCCATCCATCTTAGCTTCCACACATTTCTTCAAACCATCCATCTTCACTTCCATGCCTTTCTTCAAAACTTCCATTTCATTTTTTGCTGCTCTTTGCGAGAGCGAAATTTGGTGCACTTGCTCTTGTAATTTTGATAGATCATGTTGCAATTCTTCATCTTCATGAGTCATAGTAGAGTATTCTGAGGACTTAATGGGTGTTGAATTCTTTTTATGAGGAATTTCAGAACCCAATACTAAAATATATGCTCAATAGGCCCTTGGAATCACTTCATACTGATTCCTTTTACACAAGAATTATGAAATTCAGAAACAAATACACACCTTTTTCTTTCTTTCGAGGAGCTCAATACTGAAACTGAATTATCTTTGTGATTTCAGATCTTCAATATATCAAATTTGGCCTTGCGGTAGCCCTCTAAATCCTCTTTCAAATGCCATAGGTCTGACCTGATTTGGATTCTTCAAGATAAAGTGATGTCCAATCTCCCACAATGACCTAATTATGGACGTGTCACTGTTTCCTCCTTTGGCTCTGAAATTCGTAGAAAAGAAAATAAAGTTTGTGTACTTGCGGCCAATTTTTACAACATTCCAATCTGATTCTCAGAGAGATAGCTAGGATTTCAGCTTCGCACTCTAAAAATTTCAGCTTCTGAACATTCGTAGAAGAAAATATATAGAGAAAATTCCACGATTGTAGGTTTTAACCCTGAACAGAAATTATATACACACAAATATTATAACAAAAAATAAACAATAGCGAGAGCATAAAACATAAAACAGATAAACACATATATTTTCCCCTGGATCCCAAATCGGGACGACCAACTTGATTTTTCATTATATTCCTTTTAGTGTTACAAAATATATATATATATATATATATATATATATATATATATATATATATATATATATATATATATATGTCGAAGCATACATAAACCCCAATCCATTAACCCTGGATTAGAACATAACCATAGTTCCCTTGACCGGATCTACAAAATACCAGGGGTCGAAAACCATCGTACCCAAAAAACCATGTGCAAAATCATGCACAAAACATGGGTGGGTCCGCCTATGAGTGGGTCCGCACACCAAAACAATATTTTCCGGGGCGCTGCCCTGGACCCCAACAGTGGGGGTTCCTCCCCCCTTCTGACCCCCTTGCTGTGCCCGGCGCAACGTACAACACGTGGGGCTAGTCATGGAAAGAATATAACACACACCCAACATTCTCCCACTTGTTGTTTTCTTTCCACAGGGGGCCACAAGAGAGCTTAGTCATTGGGCCAATTCCTCAACACCCATTGTTTATCTACACCAAGAGAACTTTTGAGTGCTCACAGACTTCGTCAATGCATCTGCAACATTCCTCAAAGTGTCCACCTTTACCAACAACATCCTTTTAACCTCAACCATATCCCTAACAAAGTGATATTGAACATCAATGTGCTTTGTCTTTGAATGATAAGCAGGATTCTTAGCTAAGGAAATTTCACTTTGGCTATCACAGTCAATCCTTATAGCTTGTTGTACCAACCCTATACTTGAACACAATCTCTGCAACCAAACTGCTTCATTGCTTGCATGAGTGGCTGCTATGTATTCTGCCTCTGTAGTTGAAAGCGCCACTACAGACTGTCTTTTACTCATCCAACTGACTGCACCTCCAAATAGGCTAAACACATACCCACTTTTAGATCTTCTTTGGTCCAGATCTCCAGCCCAGTCTGCATCAACAAAACCACGAATTTCCAACATTATTTCTAATCCCGGTCTTCCTTGGTAGCACAAGCCATAATCACTAGTGCCACGTAAATATCTGAAAACCCGCTTCACTGCTGTCCAATGCTCCGTCCCTAGGTTTGACATAAACCTGCTCAATACTCCCACTGCATGTGCAATTTCTGGTCTAGTACAGACCATTGCATACATCAGGCTACCCACTGCACTTGCATATGGAACACGGGACATATCCTCCTCTTCTTCTTGTGTCTTGGGACATTTTTCTGCAGATAGCATTGCACCTACAGGAATAGGAACACTCACCAGTTTACTATTCTGAATATTGAACCTCTGGAATATAGTCTCGACATACTTTCTCTGGTTTAACCAAAGCTTCCTCTTTGCTCGATTTCTCTTAATTTCCATGCCCAAAGTATAGTTTGCAGCACCAAGATCCTTCATGTCAAATTTGAAGAACAGTTGGGTCTTCAAATCTTGGATAATTTCTTTGTCATTTCCAATCAACAACATATCATCCACATACAAGACCAAATAAATAACATGGTCACCAATTAATTTAAATAAACACAGTGATCCTCCTTGCTTCTGGTGAAGCCAATTCCCCGTATATAGGTATCAAATTTCTGATACCACATCCTTGGTGACTGTTTTAACCCATACATAGACTTCTTCAACCTGCATACCAATTCTTTCTTACCCTTCACCATAAAGCCTTCAGGTTGCTTCATGTAGATCTCCTCTTCTAGATCCCCGTGAAGAAAAGTTGTCTTCACATCCATCTGTTCTATCTCAAAATCAAATGCAGCAGCAACAGATAAAAGTAATCTAATAGAAGTAACCTTGGCAACAGGAGAAAAATATCACCAAAATCAATTCCCGGCACCTGGGAATAACCTTTCGCTACCAACCGAGCTTTGTATTTCTCCACCTTGCCTTCTACATTCATCTTCTTCTTAAACACCCATTTGCTCCCAATGGGCTTCCTTCCAGCCGGCAACTCCACCAGATCCCATGCATCGTTTTTGTGCAAGGATGCCATTTCATCGGCCATGGCCTCCTTCCAGAGTTTTCCATCCTCTGAATCTACTGCCTCCCTGACAGTTCTGGGTTCATCATCAGTTATAGTTAAGGCAAAACCTGAACAGAAAGCAGATGGACTATACCTTTCTGGTTGCCTTCTTTCCCGAACTGATCTTCTCAAAGCTGGATTTTGTGGCTCTTCATCTTCTGAGTCTTCTTCTGTTGTAGAGTCTGATTCATCCTCCTTTAGCTCAAACTCTATCTTCTCAGGTTCCTTTGGTAGGACTTCATGTGTAAAAACATCTTTCACCTCTCTAAACACCACATCTCAGCTGTACACAACCTTCCTTGTTTATGGGTTCCAAAGCTTGTAACCCTTTAAACCATCCTTATACCCAATAAAGATGCACCTTTCAGATTTATTATCCAACTTGGTCCTTTTCTCCTTTGGAACATGTACATATGCATCACATCCAAATACCCTTAGATGTGAAAGAGGGGGTTTCTTACCAGTCCATACCTCATGTGGAGTCTTATCCTCCAACACTGATGAAGGTGATCTGTTAACTAGATAGCATGCAGTCTCCACTGCCTCTGCCCAGAATTCTTGTCCTAACCAGGTACCACTGAGCATGCTTCTTGCCTTTTCCATCAGTGTTCTGTTCATTCTTTCTGCAACTCCATTTTGCTGAGGTGTGTATGGAGTAGTCTTCTGTCGTGCTATGCCACACTTCTTACAGAACTCTTCAAATTCCTTCTTGCAGAACTCCCCACCATTATCTGTCCTCGGTGCCTTTATCTTCTTCTCTGTCTGGTTTTCCACCAGAGCCTTAAATTCTTTAAATTTGTCAAAGACTTCAGATTTCTTCCTCAAGAAATATATCCATGTATTCCTTGAGAAGTCATCTATGAATGAAACATAATACACAGACTTTCCCAGTGATGGAACTGACACAGGTCCAAACACATCAATGTGCACAAGTTCTAATATCTTGTTTGCCCTCTTAGCACCAGAAGGAAAACTCACCCGATTCTGCTTCCCATATACACAATGTTCACAGAAATCAAAATCCAGAGAACAATTAGACATACCTTCTACCATACCATCTCTATGCAGTATCTGAAGGCCCTTCTCTCCAATATGTCCAAGCCTTTGATGCCATAGCATGGTCTTTTCTCCAGAGACAGCTAGACTTTCCATCCCACTTTCAGGAACCACAGAACTGTTACACCCATCAATAACAGTGCTACCTTGTAGCTTGTACAGAGTTCCAGTCCGAACTCCCCGCATTAATACCAGTGCTCCCCGAACCATCTTGTAGGCATCTTTCTCGAACACTATTTTTACACCTGCATCATCCATCTTGCTTACAGAAATCAGATTTCTGGCCAATGCAGGAATATGCAGAACACCAGGAAGTGTTCTAATCCTTCCACCTTGCAGCTTCGGCTTGACCTTTCCACGTCCGATGATTCTGGCCTTCCTATCATCCCCTAGGAAGACATCACCACCATCATATTTCTCATACTCGTAGAACCACTCCCTATGGGAAGTGAAGTGAAAGGATGCACCTGAGTCAATCAACCATGACTCATGATCTACATGTGTATTTGAAGAAGAAGCCAAATACACATCCCCACCTTCATCCGAGGTGGTTTTTGCCTCTGCAGAAGGAGCATCATCGGATCCCTTTCCTTTCTCAGGAGCTTTAGATCTGCAGTCCTTTTTGTAGTGCCCTTCCTTTCCGCATTTCCAGCATACCTTTACAAACTTTCCAGGAGATTTAGATCTCCTTCTAGATTTGGATCTCCCACTCGAAACCTTATTCTTGTTTATATTTTGGGACCTTCCTCGTATAGATAAGGCATCTCCATTTTGGCCCTTCATATTTCTCCGTCTCATTTCCTACGATAGCAAGGATGAGACAATGTCATCAAAATTCAAGGTAGTTGTATTGCTACCTATTGCAATAACCAGACTATCCCACGAGTCTGGTGGAGAACACAACAAACTGATGCACTTATCTTCATCTAAGATTTTAATATCAACAGATGACAGTTGACTTACCACAATACTGAAGGCGTTCAAATGCTCTGTCACCGAGTCTCCATCCTTCATCCTCAGGTTATACATCTTTTTCCGCAGGAACAACTTATTCACCGGAGACTTAGATTGGTACAAAGTCCCAAGTTTTTCCTACAAATTCTTTGTTGTAGCTTCCCCAGATACATTCAACAATAATGAATCTGAGACACGCAATCGTATTGTGCTCTTAGCCTCTGATCCAGTTTCTTCCAGTATTCATCTGACATTGCCATTGGTTTAGTACCTAGATCTATCACGATCCACTGATCTTTATCCACCAGCAGATCCTCCATATTGAGCTTCCACAACTCAAAACTCTGACCATTAAATTTCTCTATCTCTATCTTTCCGCCGCTCGCCATCTTCTTTCACCGCAAGAATCAATCCCGCAGATCTCCCACTGAACACGGTCTACCTTAGGCCCGAGAAAAAAACACTTAGTAGCAAAGGCATCCCCTTGAAACCGAAACAAATTTGATACCAAATTTAGGTTTTAACCCTGAACAGAAATTATCTACACACGAATCTTATAATCTTATAATAGAAAATAAACAATAGCGAGAACATAAAACATAAAACAGATAAACATAGAGAATTTCCCCTGGATCCCAAATCAAGACGACTAGCTTGATTTTTCATTATATTCCTTTTAGTGTTACAACACATAGATATATACATACCAAAGCATACATAAACCCCAATCCATTAACCCTAGATTAGAACATAACCGTAGTTCCCTTGACCGGATCTACAAAATACCAGGGGTCAAAAACCATCATACCCAAAAAACCATGTGCAAACTCATGCACAAAACATGGGTGGGTCCGCCTATGAGTGGGTCCGCACACCAAAAAAAAAATATCTGGGGCGCTGCCTCCCCCCTTGTGACCCCGCTGCTACGCCCGACGCAATGTACAACACGTGGGGCTAGTCGTGGAAAGAATATAACACATACCAAACAACGATGACCTTTTTGGAGTAGAAAAACCCTAAAATCCAAATCTTTGATACCAAATTTTGTGAAACCAGCTCCAAAAATAGAATAAAAGAGAGATCAAATCCTTATAAGTCAGTCACTTCGAGGGGGAAACCTCCAATACATTACATAAATGAACAATTCTTGGATGATACAAATGACAAAACCTCCTTTCTATATATAGGAGTCCATGGGACCACAATGTAATCCTAGCCGACCTAATAATAATAATTTAAGGGCATAATAATAACAATATGCAGGTTACAGGGGTACAACAATAACAATAAGGGGGTTACACTAACAACAATAAGGGACTATACTAGTAATATATGGACCTAACAAACTACCAATGAAGCACATTGATTTTCAGTTTATGTGCACTATTTCTCTAGAATTATCTCATTTTATGAGGGGCCTAAACTCTTGATGCAAATATTTACTTGTTGTTGAAATGGGACAATGTTATTATTGTAATAGTTTTTGTGGTTCTGGGATCTTGTGATCGTTGGAGAAGCTAGTGGTTTTAGAAGTATATAAATTTGATGTTTAATCTATCAATGTAAATCTCTTATTTTCATATGAATATGAAGTATTTCAATTCACAAAAAATTATGGAGCAGAGAATAATAACTTCATCCTCGCCAGGGATAAAACTTCCAACTAATCACACTATTTAGCATGTTTATAAATTTTAAAACAATATGCAATTTATTTTGGAAAAAAATAGTTGAAATTTTAGTTGTCTTTGTTTGTGCACTAGCTAAGTGATCCAATGATACATTTGTCATTTTTGATATGAAATTCTTAGGTAACTTAGGGAAAAGTATAGTTAAAGTTAAGGCCACTTGTAATGTTTGTTGAGATAAACTAAGAGAACTTTCATTTTTTTTAAATATCATATGGACATATATTATAATTTATTTTGAAATATTGAATATAAAATTTATTATTGATATTAATATTAAAATATAAAATTAAAAAACAAAAAAATAAATAATTCATTTTAATATATATTTTTTATTTTTATAATAAAATTAAAATAATTTATAATTTGATTTATTTGATAAGTTATAAAAACTAAAATTTGAACTCTTCATCTGGTCTATCTATATTTCAGGTCTGTATTTCAATGAAAGAAGATTAAACATACCCAAAAATTCGCGCGAAGACATATTTCAGAAATCAGGCAGGACGAAGAAGAAAATCTCTAAGAAGCCCTCGAACCGACTGGTCCTCTTGCAAGAGTAGGTGAGCGAATAGATTGCAAGGATGTTTTCTATAGAAACACATCTCCCACATTAGAGGAGTGTTTTCTGCACCAGATAAATCCCCGGCCGGCCAACACAGGCCAAAAAATCCGCTGGATCCCGCATGGTTATGAGGGCCTGGCTGGTAAGACAGAGCTCAGCTTCAAATCTGAGTTTGAGTTTGGGTTTTAGCTATGTGGGTATTGAGCCGAGGGCTTCGAAACTGAGGGATTGACAAAATTGGGATTGTGGAATTGGTACATGGATTTTCGGTGATGATTACGACGTCGAAGAATGTGTTGTCTCTGTACTCGGCTTCTGAAGGGAAAATATGGGTCATGGCTGCCAAGCTCAAGGATGAGACAGAGAATTCGAAATTGAAGGGCGAGGGTTTTGAACCTACGAATTTGGTATCTATTAGTTTGATTAAGTGTTCTGTCATTGATTGCAATGGTCAGACGAGCAAGGGACTTCAAAATTGATGGGTGAGGGTTTTGAACCTACGAACATGGTATGTATTAATTTGATTAAGTGATGTGTCGTTGATTGCAATGGCCTCATTTCCTCAGTTTGGCTTTCGCTTCAGGGGTAGGACAATGAGGTCAAGGTTTTTCCCTTGCGGCCTATGGTCAAGGAAAAGCAGAAGAAAACTGCACATGACAGGGTTGCCATGTGCAAAAGGAGCGTAGATGAAGTGTTGATGAATGGGGGAAAATTTGGGGATTTTCATAAGAGAAATTTGTAGTTGGTTTCAGCGGAAATTGTGACAAAGAGCATCAAGGGCGAGACGAAAGCCACTGAATCACAAGTGGAATTTGTTCTAAAAAAATTCAATAGTGTCTAGGATGATACAATTTTGGCGAGTGGCCAGTGTAATGACAGTGAAATGGTTGTTTTTGATATTGTAAAAGGCGTAGACTTTAGCAAAGCCTACAAAAAAGATATCAACAGTTCACTGTCTACAAAACGTCCAAAGAACATTTTGGTCAGGGGACTTGATTATGGTGAAAGAGGGCGAGATTTCAAGGGACTTCATAGAAATGGAGTGATAAGGAGTGTCAATGGAAGCGTTGTTTTAAAAAACAATGGCGAAATATTGTCAAAGGGGCTTGTTGCAATGGAGAAACACTCGGTGTTTTACATTGGGTGTATAGGTTGCCCTCCTGAAAAGGTGTTCTATAAGGTATTTGATTATATCGTTATCTATATATTTTATGCAATTCTCTAATTTTATGCAATTCCTGAAAACTTTTCTTTTGGGGTTTTTGCTTACTCACCTAGAGGGAATCACATGACATGTTTGATTACCAATGAGTCCCTTTCAGAACCCATTTTCCATCCTATTTACATATTTTCACCGATAAATTCCTGCGTTTAGCTTGGAGCAGAGAAGCGTTGCAAACAAGCAAATAGTCTTACTATCTGGTCTTTATTTGGCTTTTGTGTTGTTTGTGTTTGTAACCTTAATTATATTAAGCTTTGCAGGTTAATAATCACAGTGTCCAAGAAATAGCTACCATGACTCACTGGCCAAGTCCCATTCTTTTTTTCTAAAGGACAACGCTCTGAAAGCTTCCTTCGAATCAATGACTGAATTGGAGGGGAGACTCTGGCCTTTCTGATGCAAGTCTATCAAACGTAATGCACACAATGGGAACAAAACAGAATAATTAACTTTATTTTGAACTGATGCAACTAAATTTCTCTTGTTCTCCTCTAATGTCCTCTATTTCAATGATTTTGCGGGTAAATTTGAAGGGACACTTCTATGATGCAAGAGATAACCTAAAATTTGGATAGGCCATGCCATTTAGTGTAACCTTCCTTTCTTGGGTAGCTTCTCAGTTTTACTTGGTGTTTTACATAAGTGTTTTAGTTATTGTAGCCAATTGGGTAGAGGGTATCAGATGGAACTGCACCAATTCTAAAATTGCATGTACAGGTTTAGTCCAAGGAATAGAGGCCTTTCCTAATGTGCACATCAATGGAATCGTAGAAAGGGTAATTGAAGTCGGTAAGTCTAAGATTGTTGCTTTTGTGGATATCGAATTGACCTACGTATTTCCTTTTTTTGCTGTAAAAAAATTAATAGTGTCAGTTCATTTCCACTCTGGAGACTGTAGCCTTTCCGATGGAAGTCTATGAAACGTAATGCCCACAATGCAAAAAAAATAGAATAATTAAATTTATTCCGAACTGATGCAATTAAATGGCTCGTGCTCTCCTCTAATGTATTTTGTTTCAATGATTTTGCGGGTAGATTTGAAGGGACACTGCTATGATGTAAAAGATAATGTAAAATTTGGATGGCCCATGTCATTTAGTGTAACCCTTCTTTCTTGGGCAACTTCTCAGTTTTACTTGGTGTTTTAAATAAGTCTTTTAGATGTTGTAGCCAATTGGGTAGATGGTATTAGATGCAACTATACCAATTCTAAAATTGCGTGTATAGGTTTGGTCCAAGGAACATAGACATTTCCTAATGTGCATAGCAATGGAACTGTGGAAAGGGGAATTGAAGTCGGTAAGTCTAATATTTCTACTTTTGTGGATATCAAATTGACTTGCATATTTCCTTTTTTTCGCTGTCAAATATTTTATAGTGTCTTAGTTCATTTCCTCTCTGGAGACTCTGGCCTTTCCGATGGAAATCTGTGAAACATAATGCCCACAATGCTAACAAAAAAAAATAATTAAATTTATTCTAAACTGATGCAATTAAATGGGTCGTGGTCTCCTCTAATGTCTTCCATTTCAACGATTTTGCGGGTAGATTTGAAAGGACACTGCTATGACGCAGGAGATAATGTAAAATTTGGATGGGACATATCATTTAGTGTAACCCTCCTTTCTTGGGTAGCTTCTTAGTTTTAGTTGGTGTTTTAAATAAGTGTTTTATATGCTATAGCCAATTGGGTAGATGGTATTGGATGCAACTACACCAATTCCAAAATTGTGTGTACAGGTTTGATCCAAGAAACAGAGGCCTTTCCTAATGTGCACAACAATGGAACCGCAGAAAGGGGAATTGATGTCAATAAGTCTAAGATTGCTCCTTTTGTGAATATTGAACTGACCTACATATTTCCTTCTTTTGATGTCAAATACTTAATAGTGTCTTAGTTCATTTCCACTCTCGAAATGAATTAAAATTGGTTTCTGTGGAATTATTCTATTTATGGTGATCAAATGGATTTGCAATTTTTTCTTGTATTGTCCAAGGTTAAAAATAGTTCAAATTCAATTAAAATTTAGTTTATCCTGATTGTTGGATGGATATAGCTATATTAATTTATTAAATGCTTCTGTGTTTCTTTGTTCTTTTTAATGTCTAAATGGAAGCTTGATGAAAATAAACCTTTGGGTAGAACAATGTTACTGATGAAATAGGTCACCACACTATTACCTACTTTTTTTTGGTAGCATTAAAAGCACCTGATTTTGGAAAGTGGTGATGCAGAATCACCTCTTTTTTTTTTAGCACATTTTTGACACTCTAATATTTTTATTTATAAATTATGAATATTTGTTTTAAAATGTTAGTGATTTTCATGCTAATTTTGAAATCTATTGATGCAACATCAACTTTTTTTTTTTAGAGCGGTGATTTTCATGTTAATTTTGAAACGTATTGATGCAGCATCAACCTTTTTTTTTTAGAGTGGTGATTTTCATGTTGGTAATAAAACGCAAAACTTAGATAAAATATATATATATATATATATATATATATAAACAATATAAAAAACCAATAAAAATGTAAAAAAAAACAAAATTAACTCGTAAAAAAAAAACAAAACAAAAATATTCGAAAATTATATCAAAAGAAACGACAAAATTTGGAAAAAAAACACATAATTTAAAGAAAAGAAAAAAAAAACCATCAAAAACATCTTTTTCTAAGTTATTAAAAAAAATTGATATAATTAAAAAAAAAAAAAATTAAATAGAAAAGTTAAAAATAATTTAAATTACAAAATTAAAATTAGATAAAAAAAAAAAAATAGAAAAAAGAAAAAAATAAATTTAAAAATTTAAATTAAAAAATAATAATAATAAGAAAACAAAAAAAAGGAAAATCAAAATAAAAGAATTATAATAAAAAAAACTATCATTAAAAAACAAAAAAAAATGAAAAAAACCACATGCAAATAATTAAAAAACAAATATCCATGAATTTACTGTTTTTTTTAAATGAAACCATTTATAAATTTTAAAAATGAAAAACCAAATAAACTAAAAGATTTAAAAAAAAAAAAAATTAAATTCAATAAATTTAATGAATAAATTTTAAATTTCAAAAAATAATTAACCTAAAATATTAAATTTAAAAACAAAATTAAAAAGAAAAAAAAAATTTAAATTTTTTGAATTTAAAAAATAAAAAATAAAAATCAAATTAATATATATATATATATATATATATATATATATATATTAAAAATTAAAAAAAAAATAAAAAATAAAAGAATTTTTTGATCGTGGTGGCGTCGCCAGTCGGCCTTCTGGGAGGCCGATTCCGGGAATCGCCCTCCCGCCGCAGGAGGCCGATTTCGGGAATCGCCCTCCCGCCGCAGGAGACCGATTCCGGGAATCACCCTCCCGCGACGAGAGGCCAATTTCGGGAATCGCCCTTCCACAGCGGGAGGCCAAATCCGTGAATCGCCTTCAGGCCGATTCCGGGATTCGCCCTTCCACGGTGGGAGGCCGATTCCAGTAATCGCCCTGAGGCCGATTCCGGGAATCTCCCTCCCGCCGCGGGAGGCCGATTCTAGGAATCGCCCTAAGGCCGATTCCCGGAATCGGCCTCAAGGCGATTCCCGAAATCGACCTCCCGCCACAGGAGGGCGATTCCCAGAATCGGCCTCCTACCACGGGAGGGTGATTATCGGAATCGGCCTCCCGCCTAGCGACTGGCCTCTGCCATCACCTGGGCGGGAGGCCGATTCGCGGCGCCACCACAATCAAAAAAATCTTTTTTATTTTTAATTTTTTTAATTTTTAATATATATATATATATATATATATATATATATATATATATATATATATTAATTCAAAAAATTTAAAATTATTTTATTTTTAATTTAATTTTTGTTTCAAAATTTATTTGTTTATTCATTTATTTATTAAAATTTAATATTTTTTTAATTTAATTTGTTATTTTAATATTAACATTTTTTTTTTAATTTAATAAAATCTAATATATATATATATATATATATATATATATATATATATATATATATATATATATATATATATATATATATTATCTTTTATAATTTAAATTTAATATATTTTTTAAAATCTATTTGTTTTTTAATATATATTTCTTTAAATTTAATATTTTTATTGTATTTTTTTTTCATTTTTTATTTTTAATTAATTTTTATTTTTTTTACTTTTAATTTCAATAATGTTTTTTTTTTCTTTTTTTTAGTTTTAAATTTATTAAAATTTAATATATTTCTTTAAATTTAATTTTTTATTTTAAATTATTATTATTATTTTTATTTTATTTTTCAAATTTAATAAATGTTTTCTTTTTCTTTTTGAAATTTAATTTCTATAATTTAATTTTTATAATTTCTTTCTTTTTTTAACTTGTTTTTCTTTTTAATTTAATATTTTTATTTTTTTATTTCTATATATTTTGAAATTTTAATCTTTAAATTTTTTAAATTTCTATTTTTTTTTCTTAAATTTTAGGTTTTATTTAATGTTTGAATTAAAATTTTTATTTTGTTTTTATTTTTATTTTTTTATTCCTATATATTTTTAAATTTTAAGCTTTAAAATGTTTTTATTTTTTTTAATTTATTTTTTTTCTTAAATTTTAGGTTTTCTTTAATGTTTGAATTTTAAAATTAAAAAATGTTATTTCTATTTCTAAAAATGTCAAAAATATGACAATTTTTTTTTTTTGGTTATTCCAGAGTCAACTGGTTTTGTTTTGAGGGTGTTTTTTCAATCCTTTTTTCAAGAAACAATTTTGTTTTTAGCATAATTTTATAAAGTGTTGAAATTTGACCTTAAAAAAAAACCAAGTGCGTTTTGGAATACACTTTTTTTTGTTTTTGGGGTGTTTTTTCATGTTTTTTGAGTCATTTTGGGCTAGAGTTCCTGTTTTGAGGACATGTTACCTATTTCATCGGTAACAGTGTTGTAGTGCATGCTTAGAAATTGTGGAGCCATAGGGAAATCAAATGGTCCCCCTTCTGTATGTAAGCAAGGAAGACAATCATCCCTGGTTTGGCTCTAGTCTCAAGGGAATCTATCTCTCCTAAAGATAGCCATTCTAGATAAGATCTGCATAGCCAAATTTAATATAAAAAGTTATTAGTTTTCACAATTGGAATGGATTAGCAGCAACCTTGTGAATTTTTGCTATGCACCATCTTTTCCTTAGAATGCCTGATATTCCTTCCTGCCTATTGGATCAACCATTTTCGGAAAGATTCCTTTCCAACAAGGCAGGCCGATAGATAGGATATTCTATCAACATCAACCCACGCTCAAAGAACTCTGCAATCCTGTAATTCCACACAATATTCTTAGCCATGGTGATTTTGTGCCAAACCATGTAAAATGTTTTTATTTAATTAGTGCATGAATTACCTGATCCCTAATCACTACATTGCAATTTTTATCTAGATAGATTAGTATATGATTTACTTGATCCCTAACCACTAGATTGATATAAAGATTCAACCAAAAGAAGAGTTACAATAAATATTTCCTGTATGTTTTGTACAATTTTTGGGCTTACCTTAAGGTTTATGATGATGCAGTCTCACAAGCATTTAAATATCTCTCTTTGTATTTGCATCCCTTAAATCCCAAAGGCAATACATCTTTGCTGATTGTTTTCATATCAGCTGACAGTTCAGTGTTGGGAATAGCTGTATCGTGAGTAAACAGTTTTGATATATGATGTTTTTAAGCAGGAAAACTCATAAATAATTATTTGCATGAGTGTGAAGCAAAGTTTCTTGCATCTAAAAAGAGGAATGACCAATATGTCAAGGTAGTCTTGCCTTAGATGAGTGGTATGCTCAACAACAGCTTTCACAGCTGTCATATATGCCACTCTCATCCTCCTCGGCATCATCATCATTATCTGGGCCACTTTCTCCTCTTTGAGTGTCAAGTTCTTCTTTAGCTTCCTCATTTAGTAATTTTCCATCATTTATGCTTCAACTTCCTCTTGCAATTGGGGCATCTCTCCCATATTTAAAAATTAAATATCTCCCATTACAGAGTGCCTCACTCACTTCTTTGGATATTTCTATATTAAAAAAAAATCTTCTTGATCATACAGTGTACAAGGAAGCACTACCATTCAATCACTATGCAGGAGGACAAGATCCAATTGCATGGACCCACCATCATTAGTTACAGGTTTGTGGAATTATTCAGTGGAATGTGTTATCTAAATGTGAATTAAATAACAATAAAATAAATCCAACTTGTGTTTGTAATAGTTTCTACCCTAGTTTCTAACTCTGAAGTGTTTTCGAATCACTCTGTAAGTTACTCATTTTCTTATACTTAGAAATGAAATTTAAATATCATTGTTGCTACAATATTTAGTGAAGTTATGGAAAATGGATTGTTATGTCACCAGGGCGGAGTTGCTGCACAAAAAATTCGATGATGACATACTACAACAAATACCAATAGTCCACATCCATGAATAACCTTGCACATCTGGCTGAGTTTAAGTTTTTTTTTTTGAAAACTGAGTGATTACAGATTCTAGAATATTTCAGAAATTTCATAGATAATAATCCAAGTCAAACAATTGACTTTCTAAAATGTATAACTTACCTCATGTTAATCAAATCAAGCACTGTTATGATCTGAATCATCAAGTGGCCTAGCAATGCTGTGCTCAGGAAGATTTGAAAAATACGACTACGAGTTAGTTGGAAATTTGGGGAATTATTTGACCATCACCCCTCCCACTTAAGATCTATCTGCTATCATGTGGATACAGATCATATGTAGCGAAAGTCAATATTAGGGTTGAATGAGCTCATTCCACCATTTATCATTGGTTGTTATCTCAGTATGAGCAATTGCTTCATAGGCTGAAATGGGTAGCCACACCCTATTGAGCTTTAATTATTTTGTGAAGGAATTCCATTCCATGGCAAGAGCGCATGACAGTCCAAGCTCATCTGAAGTTAACTAGTAGTTCTTTTAAGGCTCGATGGGGAAATATTCCTTATATTGTGCAAGTATAGTAGTCCATTGGAATATATACATTGTCTTAGGTCAGCAGATAGCTTGTAGACTAGTTCACCACCTATAAAAGATAACTTGTAGACTAGTTGACAACCTATAAAAGGGTCTTTGCAAAGAATGAATTGCTCTCCATCTCCCACTTTCCGCACAAGTCATTTGTAAAGAGTGGGGAAGGTGACCATGAACCATTTCCAGACTACGGAGGCTCTTTTATCTGGTTTAAAATCCTTTAGTGTAATCTAGTCTATCATCGAAAAAATTCTTAAATATTTTTCATTGATGATCTAACTCCAAAGTCTTCTCCAAAAAGGCTTCTCCATAGGTATTTTAAAGCCAAAGCTTTCGCAAACCAGGAAAAATATTTTATACCCAACCACCTAGACATTTAGGCTAAGAAAGAAAGAACAAGTTTTTGAGATGTATACTTTATTTATTGGATTTTCTAGCCCACAGAAAGTTAAAGATCACTTGTCTAATGAGGGGATTTTAGTTATGGAAAACCAATAGACTGGAATGTTTTCTAATATTGTTATTAGCTAGGATCAATATACCTCCAAGATATAGCCAATGGTTGCACTATTAATTAATTTTATGCTCCACTCTTTTTATCATCCACTTCTAGTTCTCTAAATGGTAGTTGTTAGGCTTGATAAAAAAAACAAAATACTTGAAACGATTTTCTAGAGAGATAGTCTGCAATGGTAAAAAGGACTAGATCTCCATAAGTGTATGTGGGCTCCTCTCCAAAAAGGATTCTCCATAGGTTTTTTAAAGCCAGAGCTTTGGAAAACCATGACAATTTTTTTATACCCAACCACCTAGACATTTAGGCTAAGAAAGAAAGAACTAGTTTTTGAGATGTATATTTTATTTACTGGCTTTTCCAGCCCACATGAAGTTAAAGATCAATTGTCTAAAATCCATGGTTTTGTTTTTACCTTTCTATGTGCTGACTAAAAACTCAAAAATAGCGTTACAAGGTAACCTACAGGGTTCTGTTGACATATACATCGACCATATTTTTTTTAAATTTTTTTCCCATTTTTTTTTAATTCCCCTTGCATATTTTGCATCTTAGAAACTCCTAATAACTATAAAAAAAGAGATGAACATGGCACTAGAACTGTCAGCTAAAAACTAAAATAAATAAAAGACAGAAAAATACCTGAGACAACTAAAGCAACCTGTATTTTTTTGTAATTTTTTTTTGCATATGGAGGATGAAAAGAAGGAACACACAAACAACTTCAAATACCAAAATGCATAGAAAACAAAATGGATGAATGGAATATTGGATCTGGACCTCGTAGCCGAATTTTAATTTTCCCTTTCTTGATCTAGTCAAAGTGGATAGAATCGATCCATGGTACTTACCATGGTATTTTCCCATGGTATTGGCCCATGGTATTTGTTGTTGGTTTATGAGAAAAATAATAAAATAAGGTCTCTACAAATTCCATAGAGCCTATAAAAGGGGAGAGAAGCTAGGCATTTAGATTCGTTATGGTATTATCTATATTATTATGTTTGGGTTGAGAACCTAGCCTGGCCAGTTCTAGCATTGATCCCAGGACGAAAACCCTGTGGTGAATTTGTCTGGTGGATCCATCCAGGGTCCATGATTGTGCTTCAGTGTTTCTTTTTTTAAGGAGTAGTCAAGCATGCCATCTGTAGGAGCTCAAATTTATTGTATGGAAATGTATTCTATTTTCAGCTAATAATATAAATAAAAGGCTGCATTTCCAGATCCCTTCTATGTTCATGGTTTTTACTGAATGTAATTTTATTGAAAACACTACAATGTGATAAATATGACTAAATTACTAAGGTTTGGGATCTTACAGTGGTATCAGAGTTGTGCATCCTGCCAGCCTGAGGGTTTTGTGTAGGGATCTTTGGTGGGATTTCTTCTCACCCTAAGCTTGCATCTTCTAGCTTCGGTGGTATTTGATATCAGCCTAGTTTATTTCTAAATTTTTACGTATTTTAAAGTTATGAAGGATGAGTAGTGTTGGAACCAGAGAAGATTATGGATATGGAGTACTCTTTATAGCTATAACTATAGCAACTATTTTGGTCTCAAATCAATTACAGATCAATCATTCCAAATTTTTCCATTTCTATTTGTTATTTGGTCTTAAATAAAGATCGCTCTTAAAAATAAAAAATAAAAAAGAATGGAGTGTGAGAAATATTTTGGGAAATATATATATATATATATATATATATATATATTTTGAGGCTTTGAATTCTTGATTGTTACATTGGATTATTTTCACTACTATTATTATTTGTAGCTGATTTATTTCCTTATGGAGGTAGAAGATTCAAGTCGAGTTCTCAAAAGGATTTAAATCAGTTTTATTGAAGAAAGCCGACGAGGGAAGAAAAAGTATTGAGTTCCATTGATGCCAAACAAAAATTTCATCATTTTACTTTTGGAAACACCACAAGAATCAACATAATGATACATCACTCGATTCTATGGGCTACAATACTTCTATGGATCACATATGGAAATAAGATATAGATCAGAATCAAGAGTAGAACAACAAGCCTTTCTCTCAAAAGGTTGACGTTATCCTTTAGCAAACAAAAGATATTCGGAAGGAAGATGTAACAAGCAAGTGTCTCTTCGAACTTGGATCCAAATTCCAGGACACAAAGTTAGAAGATGTCCTCCTACAGTTAGACACATTAAATATGGCTTTGATCTTGATAGAGAAATTAGAATGGGAAGGGTCAAGTTGGGCCTTGAAGCCATCCATGCTAGCTTTGATACAACCTACGTTCTCGGAGCATTCTTCTGAAAAGGTTAGACTCACAGTCGCCTCTTGTCTCAGTAAAATCATAGCATTAACAGCATCGCTATTGCCCTATAATGATGACATCATGAGGAGGACTTTTTGGGTAATGGTAGAAGCACTCCAAGGGCTGGACAACACCACCTTTCTTATTTTTTTTAGAAGCACACAATTTTGGAACACATGGTGAAATTCAAATTTGGTATACTTATGTTGGATTTAGAGTGTGATGACTTAATCCTTCAGATGCTTCAATAGTTATGCATTGGAATTACAACGTCTCATCCAAAATTCATCAAAAATACATGCAAAAGATCATGTATCTGATCTTAGGAGAAGATAGGGCCATCTGCAAACAATTGAGATCCAAATTGTTGGCCATCTAGAGGAAGGAGCTAATTGTATCACTTGCTGCTTATGAAATAGATAAGGGGTTGATCAAAAAATGCATCAAACCACTTAGAAAGAACTTAACCAAGGATGAACTAACAAATATTTGTGGAGACAACAAGAATGAACTAAGGAGGAAAGGCTTATGCTTTATCTGCAAGGGACCTTGGGCCCTTAACCATTCCTATCCAGGTGATAAGAAGAAGGAAACAAATACAAAACAAGAGCATATTACTTCAAATCATGGGGAGTCTTTTGTAGGTGGGTCTATTGATCTTTAAGATGGTGAGCAACATCATGACATTATTCAAGGAGGCTTGTAGGATGACAAGCACTTGGAAGTGAATGAGGAAATTCTACCTAATGGCATTGATGAGCAAGACTCTTATACAACTGAGTTCGTAGATCCCCAAGGGAATATCCATAAAGAATATGAACAATCAACTATAGATAAAAGTCCACCAATTCATCTATGTTCGACAGTTGAAAGGGATGAACATATTGTCTCCACAGATAGAGGAGACCAGGGAGATTTGTGTGAGGATCGAGCCATAGTGAACCAGCATGATGAGTATGATCATGAGGAGCCACATGACAAACATAATGTGCAAAATGAACCATTCCTAGAGAGTTGGTCAAAGGCTCAAGTTGAAGCTATGGTTGTGGGGCATCCAGTGCAGTCAAATACAGAGACATTCAGTAGGGCACTAGAATTTCCATTGAAAGACTTTCGGGAAAGGATCATACATTTCAAGACAGATCTTATGTTGTTGAAGCAAAGAGTTTGGACAGTTCGAGACACTGTCTTACAAGAGAACATAAAAATTGAGGAACTCATAGGGAAATGTACCAAATCATCGACCAAGTTGTCTAGTATTGAGGAACAACTCACGTCCCTCGCAAGGCTGCATGAGGAGTACAATTGGGAGTTCCATAGCAGCGCTCTACAAGAATACATAGATAAGTCTTGAAACACCAACAAACCACCTTTATACATTGAGAAAAGCAGGGCAGAGTTCTCCAAATATATCATGTTGGTTAACCAAGTAGAGCAGCACGAATTGAGCATCAAACAACATCAACATAGTAGATTTTTAGATATTCATTCTTTCCCAAGTATGGATTGGTGAGAGATTATGAGTTGGTATTCTATTGATGAATTGATTCTTTGGAGGATACCCATAGCCAAGGGAAAATTACAGCTTGGGCCATTTGGTGTGGGCAGCAATAGAGGGTTGAAATGGTACCATAACCCATAGGTCCCAGGATTTAGGTGGCATTGTGATCCAGGAGAATCCATTGGGGGCAGGATTGGCCAAAGAATTTTTTGGGATCTAGGTAAATCTATTGAGGGAAGGATTGGTCAGAGGATTGTTTGGGATCCAGGTATCGAAGGATCCATTCAAGACCATTCAACATGGAGGGATGGAACAATACATCAAGTTGTATGGGATCCTGGTATCAATCTACAAATTCTTTTGTTGTGAATAGAAGTGGATCGCTTGAGGACAAGAAATATTTGGGCGGGAGGATTTTTAATATTCCCTTTCTTGATCTAATCAAGGTGGACAAAATCGATCCATGGTACTTATCGTGGTATTTTCCCATGGTATTGGCCCATGGCATTTGTTGTCGGTTTTCGAACAAAATAATAGAATAAGGTCTCTAGAAAGTTCATCAAGCCTATAAAAGGGTAGAGAAGCTAGGCATTTAGATTCATTCTAGTATTATCTATCTTATTATGTTTGGGTTGAGAACCTGGCTTGGCCAATTCTAGCATTGATCCCGAGACAAAAACCCCGTGGTGAATTTGTTCGGTGGATCCATCCAGAGTCCACGATTGCACTTTAGTGTTTCCTATTTTAAGGAGCAGCCGAGCATGCCATCTGCAGGAGCTCAAATTTATTGTGTGGGCATGTATTCTATTTTTAGCTAATAATATAAATAAAAGGCTGCATTTTCAAATCCCGTCTATGTTCATGGTTTTTATTGAATGTAATTTTATTGAGAACACTAGAATGTGCTAGATCTGACTAACTTACTAAGGTTTGGGATCTTACACGAATTCACCTAAACAACTATGTAGAAAAAATCACCATGTTAAAAAAAAAAGCACAACTCTCAACATGTAAAATCACTATGTTAATCAATATTAAATCTTTCCTTTTAGTCTGTAATCATTTTTTTTTAATTTATTCAAAGCTCGTACCAGCTCAATGTGGATTAAACCCTGGTGATCAAAGCTGCTGAATTGTTTTGAAAGCTCCTACCATGGTTTTTATTGCAACTTATCAAAAGCTCGTATCATACTTTTCATGCAATTAACATATCAGATTCAAACATTGTTTAAAAAAAAATAGCAACAACAATGTTTTTATTATGTCCTAGTATGCAATTAAAATACAGTAAATGCTCCTGCCTGAAAATACACATTTCTGGAAATTTCTGTACCAAGGAGGCTAGACAAACATAGTTTCCATGGATGTTTCTTAGGTAGATTAGTCGATGCCATTCATTTGTGAAAGTGCATTTAGAAAACTGATATGCTAACTAGTTTTTCACTTGTGATGTGTTTTTAGGTGGATACTTCTGGGTGGAATTATATGACACACAACCATGGGGTTGTGTGGGACATATAGTAGCCACCAGGAGGTCCTCTCTAGTTCTAATTTGTGTGGATATGGATCATTTGCAGCAAAACTCTATGGTGGCAATCTAGGAGCTACTAGTTCCGATCTCTACAGGAATGGCGTTGGGTGTAGTGCATGCTATCAAGCAAGCCCTACAAATATGGCATAGTTCTTATTGACATATTGCATATTTAAAATTTAATACCATGTTTCCACACTTTCAGATTTCTTCATGAATACAATCGAAATGATATTTGTATGACTATCTATTGTATTTGGTGACAATTCATCTCCTTTAAAATGTGGTGATGCTCATGTAAGAGAGTATGGTGGTGTGATCCGAACCGCCGTGTTTTATGTGAATATTGCCTTCAATAATGGTGGTGAATTCCATTGGCCACACCTCTTGTTTTTTCTAAGCAGAAGTTATCCTTTAAGCTTTGGGCCCACGTCTCTATCATTGATTTCTTGACTTTATTTGGTTGCCAAAGGGTGGGACTAATTGGAACCCAGCCTATGAAGTGGCTTTTTGAGGTGGGTTTTGGATTCTTATATATACTTGAGCTTGCCCACCAAAGAAATTAATGTCTTCCTTCTTTTCTTACAGGCCCCTCATTTTATTTTCCCCTTGCACTTGGATACCTATACCTGCAGCAATCCTTGCTATTAGATTTAGTTTTTCTAGAGGGTAGAAACTGGATTTTGTACACCCATATGGAATCCAGAGGGTTAGATCCAATTTTGAGCTGGGCTTCAAGGTCTATTTGTAGGTCTGCTAATTATTTTTTTAAGAGATCATGGTTGCCAAAGTTGAAAGGCTTGTGGATGCTAACAGTAACTTGTTCTTAAGAAGAAAGAATGGATAGAAGAATAATTTCGGAGGCAGGAGCAATGTCACTCTGATGGCCTCTGTTTCTTTCCCTGGAATGAAAGAGGAGTTTGAGACATTGACATACACACCCAAAAATCCAACGTAGTTCATATAGGAGTTGAGACATTGACATTGACATTGACATTGAGTACCTACTATGTTTTTCCTCTTTTCCTCTTTTCCCAACAATAGTAAAACAAAAAGAAATTTAATATTTACAAAATATATTTTATTAACTTGGAGTGAGGAAATAGAAAGAGGCAATTCCTCAAATTCTCGATCCATTCTCTCCACACACGTCCAGTGACACACATCCCATTCTAATTTGAATTACAGGAATGCAAAGACGAAAAATACTACTTCAATCTAGATCCACATAAATAGGATCTATTAACTAAAATAGAAGAAAATAAAATCAACCATTATGTCCTAAACTAAAACATACTTGTTCTTGCATGTTGGATGAGTCTCAACCCTCCAAATGATCTCGAGTTCCACTTGGTAGCAAATAAAATCCATTATTCAGATACAACTAATTTCCTAAAATCAAACTCCTACGTGACACTTCTAAACTTGTGGAAAGCAACTAACGATGTCCCTACATCATACTTCCAGCATTGAAACTATTCACGGACTCTTGTCCGGGAGAGTTCCACTGAACCGTTGTTTTTTTGTAATATTGTAGCAGTTCCTAAGAATTTATATAGTTCGGCACCACGCGCATTTTCAGATAACTTGTTTCTCCATTTACGTGGAGCTCTCATGTTATTCCAACCCAATATAGTTCCATTTGTGACAGTTGGTATTTCCACTTCACAACTTGACATGGTGTATTTGGAATATTTCCCTCTGGACTTCCTCGTATAGGTTGTTCTCTTTCAACTAAACGGATTCTTATACCTATCACAAAAACAAACAATAAACATAACGTAAATAAACATAACATTGATAAGATTCTCTAGAACCACGAACTCTGTGTGGAAATTTTCTAGTCATGCTTTCCTTTGCTTACTACCTATTCATAAAACTTTTCCAGTTTGTTGTGCAATTTATGTACCAAGGAGGCCAAATAGACATAGTTTCTGTGGATGTTGCTCAGGTAGATTAGTCGATTCCATTAATTTGTGAAAGCGCATTTAGAAAACTGATATGCTAATCAATTTGTCACTTGTGATGTGTTTTTAGGTGGATACCTCTGGGTGGCGTTATGTGATACCCAACCATGGGGCTGTGTGGGACATACAGAAGCCACCAGGAGGTGCTCTCCAGTTCCGATTCGTGTGGATATAGATGATTTGTAGCAAAACTCTATGGTGGCAATCTGGGAGCTACTAGTTCTGATCTCTGATATTTAACTAATTCGAGGCTGATATTTAACATAGATCTGTGTTATGATAGCACTAAAATTAAGTGTAAATTGGGCAATCAATTGTACATTCGAATGCATATACATTTTTGCTATTTTTTGTTATCAAGAAAGCCAATTCCAATTATACAAAGGTGTTGAAATGGTGGAGCTAACCACTAGATATGAATTTTTTTTTCTAGCATTTAATGTGATTCAACATTTTCAATTTATATGTCATAGATTAAACTCTCTTGTAAGATGGAGAAATATTGTACATTTTTCTTTTGCCTCATAATAGTCATGAAATGAAGTTCCAAATGAGGATCTTGCATGTTCAAATTCAATGACATGAATTTATTTTCAGCAAATATAAGTGTGATGCCTTATTATTTTCAAGGTCCCTTTCCAGAATTGTTAAGTTTTGAAAAATAATTTTTTCACTTAGATTAAAAATGACTAATGTTAGCTTTAAAAAATGGAATTTATTATTTCTTTCCATAAAAAACAGAGTTTTAAGGTAATTAAAATCACTATTTGGAAACTTGAAATGCTGAAACCACCTTAAAATAACATTTAAAATGATTTGTTTATTTTTTTTAAAATATTTTTTCATATCATCTCTAGAGAGACAATAGTTTGAATTATAGACATATAGTCTCTATAGAGACAATACGTTTTTTATCTCAGCTATTGTCCATAAAGGTACAAAGTGTCTCTACATAGACAAATTGTAGACAAATGAAATTGTCTCTAGAGAGACATATGAAATTCTCTTAAAAGACAATAACGCCTATGTCTTTATAGAGACAATCATAATATGTGTTCTATATTGTTTCAGACACTAATTTTGAAACACCTGTTTTAAATACAATATTTAAGACGATACACAATTTTATTTTTATCTCTAATTAAGACAATTCACTTGAAAATTGTGTTAAATATTATCTTAAAACACCCCACATGTAATAGCGAGCTATGCTGGTTAACCATTTCTTTCACATGCCGGTACGAGAATACGGCATTTTAAGGTGAACAAAAGTAGAATTACAAATAAAAATTATAATCCATGCCGAACTGGAACGCAAATAAAATTACAGGTAAAAATTATAATCCATGCCGAACTGCAACGCCGTTGAAGGGTATCTATCTGTTTAAACCGTAGTCATGACAACTAATTAGAAAAACCAAACTCTAACAGTAACAGCACAAGTTGGCGGCGCTTATAGACACCGTCGTCAGCCCGTCAATGAGAGAGGTCCCCCTCAGAATCAGCTGGGAGATGACGCTGAAACGCCCCGGTTCCAATTGAGCTACGAATATGGAAACGGATGCTCCTCCAACAAATTCTTTTGTGAATGATGTGTCAAAGCTAGATAACTGCTCTAATATATATACCCATGGCAGATCTGGAGTAGGAGGACGGCAGAGCATAAAGGGAAAGACAGATTACAAGGATTTCCTGTAATTTTTTATGTTATATAGATCTCCATGACAAAAGAAATTCACGTTATCATATTCCGAACACGTAAAGTGCAGATATAAATGGTTGTTTAAGAAGTTCAAAATTTCAAGGTTTTTCTGTTATCTGATTATGGGTAGTTTTAACTCTCTAAAAATTTTATAATATATAAATATAAATGGTATCAATTAATATATTTATTAATTTCAATTAAATTAATTAAAAAATATACCTAAAAAATCTAACAATATTAATTTCAAATAAACTAATTAAAAATATATAAAAAAAAATCTAAACATAGAATAGGTAAACGGCCATAAAGAAATGAAGGTGAAAATCTAAGCGTCCGGGTGGAAGTCTAAAGATACTCAAACCGAATTGTGGAAGTGGAAGCTTATCTTTTAAAAAAGTGTGCTTATTTTATCTCTTTATCTCAAAATTAAAATTAATTTCATCATATTTATATTTCTATGCGGTAAAGTGCAGGAGTGGAAGTATAGTTGTAGCAAATTTAAAATCTATTTCTTAAAAAAGGTGTACATATTTTATTTCTTTTATCCTATTTTTTATCTGAATTTAATTTGAATTTTATTATTTTATCTTATCTCAAATTTTAAGACAAGATAACATATATTTTTAATTATATAACTCAATTGAAATATAAAAACATACACTTTTCAATAAACATCATAAATTTAATTTATTTAAATAATATCACTTGATAATAATACACGAAAAAATATATTGAATTTAGTCTCAACAGCAATTAAGCAGACCACTTTGATGTTAGAGATCGATAAATATTATTGTGTAAACGAGAAATATAAAATATTTTTGATATGAATGAAAATTATAATATTATTGAATAAGTAAAACTTATATAATAATTATTTATATCAAAATGAATTATTTTATAAAGTTGTTTAAATTTTAGTTTAAATTTTTTATTATTTTTCTTTTTATAAGTTTTTTTGGTAGTTTGATAAATTTGAGTTGTGAAATCTATAAAAAAAAATATAGTATTTTTTTATATAATTGAATTTATTTATTTAATCAAAATTTTATTTTAAATCATAACTTCATGTTATCAAATCTCAACCAAATCTTAATAATATAATTAATCTCAAAAATATTTATCTACTTTATAAATCAAGAATTCACAAAATTCTTGATTGTAACATTATTAAATCTATTTATATATTAAAAAAGCATATTTTAAATCATAAAAAAATCACCAAAAATTTTAAAACACCTAAAACCATGCTTCCAACCACTGTCATAATCATTAGATATTACTAGTTCAGACTATTTAACCTATAACGGATAAGCTGTGAAATGGAGAAAAATTTGAATCCCAGACCCAATCATATATTCCTGAATATACAATGATATATGAAAACATGTCAATGTAAAGTAATTTCGTATCTCAACATAAACAAATTTGCAATTGTATATATGAATTAAAAATATCTCGATCATATACATGAATATGCAATAATATATGAAAACATGTCCATATAGACACCATTTATTCGCCCGAGGCGAAAGATGGACTTTCACGCAACACAGTCTTTTCGCCGCATGCGAATGGCAGACGATACGAAAGATGGACTTTCACGCAACACAGTCTTTTCGCCGCATGCGAATGGCAGACGATACTCTGTAAAAGCCATTTTTATTTAATGTTCACACTGTTAAGACCGCAAGCAAAGCAGAATATTTATTCAATTATTTAGCAAACGCACTCAAATATTTGATTACTGATCTAACATTCTGCTATACAATCTAACGATTATGCTTTTGATGATTTTCAACCATGTGGTCAGCAACCTTTCCCCTTTCTCCACCAGCAGAAGTGAGGGAAGTCGCCGGACCAATTGGAGGCAGAGCGACAGAAATATTAACAGAAACCGTGAGATCAGACCTGCCCTCCAGACGAGGCCGGGCCTCCGCATTCCAAGAGTGTACTACAAAGCAAAAACACACAACCACAAGCAAAACGTTGGACGCCCTCATCTTTGTTAGAGCGAGATAAAATCAAATGTAGGAAATCAACGATTGCACACAGTCTGCACGAATGAGTCGGGTTGAGTCCCCGTTATCGTTATATAGCGTGTTGTCACGGGGATATTTGGAATCGAAGTGACGAATCCCCGCAACACGTGAACTCTTGTCACGAGAGATTCCTACATGGATGTACATCTTACAAGTAATTAGGTGGCGTTTTGAAATTTACGTATGGACCCTTTCATGATTGTATTTCTACCACATGATGCCTGGCATAAGAAAACATGTTATCAACCCTTTTCTAATGTAGACAAACGATTACAGAGCAATCAATATTTCTTCCTTACAAATTCATAGCTGGCGTAATGCATTTCCACCAGACATACACATATCCCTTGTGCAAATTCAAATTAGCTGTTGGTGCATGGTCAATTTCTGTGGGGTTTGATTCCTCATCGGATATTATACTTTTATGGATTTTTCATCTCTTCACATGAAGCTGATCACCCATGCTGTGTTGCAGCTGGGATCATGGAGCATAGTTAGCATTAGCGACAAATAAACCGTAGCTGCGCTATCAAAACCTACCGCACAATGTGTCTGTCAACCAAGATAAAATTGGCACACTCACACTCAATATATTCTATATTATGAATCAGAAATTACACACATATTTATACAAGCAAAAGTCTTAAGATAGGAATTCTATCTTAGACGTACAGTAGTTTGGTTGAGAGATTCTCTCAACCACACACTAAACTAGGAGAAACTATATTCTAGCTAATTCCTATTATGTAGGAACAAACTCCTGAAATTGGAGAATTACAACTATAGACAAGTAGGAATTAAATATTTCCAACACCCCCCCTTAATGACTACTTGTCATGATAGTGATTCACAAAGTCTGGTTGTGGTCAAACATAACAAAGAATACGTCGACGTCCATATAAAAGAGCAACCATCCACCGGAATGCATGGGTACCAACCGCTGCAACCGCTAGTCCTGTAGGATGTCCTTCGCATACATGATTCTGTCGATCATTTTCACTGCATATATGTACCTACAAATCCACCACCATCAGGCGAATTGCATGTGCAGAACCTCCAAAAAACACACTGCCTCTCTCGGATAGATCCGCCACTTCTCCGATCTGCTTCTCCGCAAATCGTCAAACGAAGTTGAGGCTTCCCGCGGATCTTCCAGTGAAGTTGAGTTGGCATCTTCCTGAATAAAAATCGTGCGCTTCCGCGCCATTCCCGTGATTTGGCGCATTGGCACGAGTATGTACTGAACAGTCGCGCCAATTGTACTTCTCAGCACAACTGTCAGCTAAGAAAGCACACCAACCCCCTTCTTCTCAGAGATCGATCAATCATCTGAGACTGAGCCAGGTGTTACTGTAGTCCACCTGCTCCTACGAGCACAAAGCTCCCGTGTACACGTCATCCACTCAGGCAATATGCCACCACTGGGCAAGTCCGATTTTCCACCACCGGGCAAATCCGCCGACTTCAATATGCCACCACCGGGCAAGTCCGATCTGCCACCACCGGGCAAATCCGGAACTTAAATGTGCCACCACCGGGCAAATCCTGTAGCCACTAAGGCTCTGTATGTGGTTTATGGCTCACCACAAACCATCACTTTACAGTGACAAAAGATGGTTTCAGGCTGACCATAAACCATTACAAAGTGGTTTTAAGATCACCACGAACTTTCAAATGCCTTTATCAGGCTTACATTCCATACTTCACATTTGGAGTTTCTGGGTACATACAATGACCATTACAGCAACTGGACTTGCTTATAACATGCTAGGGAGTCTATTCCGCAAACCACACTAACTCAAACAAACATCTATTTTGCTGTCCACCATAAACGTTGTCGCTGCTTCATTACCTCATCTGTTCATTGTTCACATCTTGGGCATCGTTGTCTGTTCAAATAACTTCTTGGAACTCCACGTTTCACCTGTCATTCGTTAGAATTGCAAATTCTAATAAAACAACTTTGCCTACATTGAGTTAGCTAGGCTCAATAAGGCTAAATAATATATAGACATGATTCCAAGAAAGTACAACAAAATCTTCACATTAATTCCCTCTCTGCCCAAAGATGATTATTTCCCAAACATACAAGCAATCATTCCAACGATACCTGTGAGAGGTCCACTGATAAAGAAACGGTTTGACGACTTTTCACCTGGACTCAATGCAGTGCATTCAAAACACTGATGATCCAGATATAGGCACACAGCCACACGAAGAGAACACAAATTTCCCTTCAAGAGTAATAATCCAGGACTCCACGGTCCAATCCTCCGTCGCGTTTCAATATCCACTCCCCTGGCAACACAATGCCACTTCCCCTACAGTATCAAGGCTAGTTACTGCATTCAAGCATGCTGCCTCATGCTTGCCACTTTCCATCACCATCTCCTCCCCTGATTACACACACAAACTCGATCATCATGCAGCTCCAACCACTACCCTTTGATGCCATTTGCATTGTCATGTCATCATCGTATCTGGTAGTAACTCATTCCTGCAAATAAATTTGTCTATTGTTGGAATGGGCAATTCCAACAAATACTAACACTCGTGACAGTAGTTGCCCAAACTAAATGTCACAATAAGTAAATTAATTCTTTCAACTAGATGACCACTCTTAAAAAAAAAAAATATTATGACATCATGCCAAATTTCGACAACAAAATTGAGCATCAGTGCTTGACGATGCTACTATCCCAACATACAAATATAGCATGCTTCAACACCTCAATTAAATACCTCTACCACTGGGATCAATGGATTCTGAAAAAACAACAGCACCAACTACCTGCATGGGATTCATTCCACTCCATGGCATACTTTAAGTAGCCAACTCCCATAAGATCACAGCAAAGTAGCCTGATGGTGTCTTTTGAGTCAAGTGCTCTTCAGCATGAGGGAAAGCATCAATATTCTTCAATACTTATTTTAACCCCATGGTCGATCTCAAATAAACCTGAGCGTCCCTCGAATAGGCCTTCTATTGATATTCTCCGTTGATCTCGGGAATTGCAAACATTATCAAAGCAAAACAACATATGCAAAACCTCGGCCAGATTATTCAATAAATTGAAAGGAGAGGCAAAGACCGGCTAAGACAGTTTACCAGGAATAAACCTGCGCTTTTCTTGCATTTCGCATTGAATTCGTCCAACTGGGAGACCAGAGCAAAGACGCAAGCTCTTGGCCTCTTCTGAGGCTTCGACCTCCAAGAATGGGAGCCGTGCCTCCACGCCCCCGCTGCACAATGGAAGAAGAAAAGGTTTTTCGATAGCTGTGTGCTTTGATAACGTCAAAACCACGGCCATAACGCCCAACAGTCAACGCAAAGCTTCGGTTGAGAGTGCAACAGAGCATTCAGTGGAGAGAGCACCGCCACAGCTGCTTCTTGCTATACTGTAAATGAACTTGTCCACTTTCGATCTCAACAAACCCGAGTTCATGAGGAAATCGATCTAGCAGAGCGAAGGTCTCAGATTCACCGCAGACGCGCTTCCTCCATGCCTGATCTCGTCCGGAGCTCTGCTGTTGACTGGCAGCGAAACAATCTACGAGTTAAACACAACATCGTGCTTATCAATCAACTGAACCTCTTTTGAGCCAGCCACTGAAGTGCCTTAATCAACAGCAAAACCGTCACCATTGCCAAAAAAGTGATAGAGAACTCGTCGCGGAAAATAGTAATGTCAAACAAAATCTCCATAACCTGAAGCACATCATCACCAACCACATATTAAACAGAAGCACACGGTTGATATTTGAAGTGGAGAGATAAACCATGGCCGGATAGAATTGGCCCCGGCTGTGAAACGCATGATATATCACTGCCACTGCTCCCACTACACTCGCCGCTACATATGTCCCCAATCTCACCATCTTCTCAACTCTACTCTTTGGTTTCGTGAGTTCAATGTTGATGGAATGATGGCATCCGTCCCCATTGCAACAAAGATCAGCAATTAGACTGCCACCACAGATCTGCACTGCTCCACGCAAGGGTTGGGTCTGGCGTTTGAGAAATAGTGGATCATTAAATCCACGTCCCCTTCAAAAAATAACAGAGCTTGGATATGCTTATGCACACAGCTCTACTCTTTATTTGGAAAAATAAAAGCGTTAGGTGTTGTTCATTTGCAGCAACGATCCACGTTTAGAAAACAATCAACCTCTCTTTTCAAGCAATACAAAGCAGATCTCAATGCCATCGTAGCATAGATCTGTTCCGCATGCAAAATCTAATTAAGATGCTAAATCACCGCGGCACACAGTTGATAGGCAGCCGCCCAATACTAAACAGAAATTAACTAGTGGCCTCCATGCCATGGAAATCTTAGAAACTGATTATAGAAATTCCAGCACGCAACCAACCTCAATTCTTCACACGCAGCGTTCCACTCCAGCATCGGCAGACCCACCTGCTGCTCTTTCCACGCAACTGCACTGTCGTCTTTCATTCGCTGTCCAGCTCCACGCATACACAAATGCTAATCACGCAATTGTTTTAATACGCAGCAGTTGAGCTCACACCAGAGCTCCTCTCCACGCAACACAGAATACTAATCGAATTCTTTATTTCCCTCAGCCCAGGAGGGGCCGAGGCCCAGGCCCTTACGGGCTCTAGCTCCGATACCAAGATAAAATTGGCACACTCACACTCAATATATTCTATATTATGAATCAGAAATTACACACATATTTATACAAGCAAAAGTCTTAAGATAGGAGATCTATCTTAGACGTACAGTAGTGTGGTTGAGAGATTCTCTCAACCACACACTAAACTAGGAGAAACTATATTCTAGCTAATTCCTATTATGTAGGAACAAACTCCTGAAATTGGAGAATTACAACTATAGACAAGTAGGAATTAAATATTTCCAACAAACCACGTCAAGAAAAATTGGCTCATACCTATGAGAAACCTCTCAATCCAAGGTAAAACCAGAAAAAATTAAAAACTCGAGCTGTCCTATTGCATTTTAACTAAATGGGGATAACTGCCGTGAATTCAACGCGTCAGGTCCACTGGATCACTACCCAAGGGATCAGAATCACGAGATCATGCTGTAGCGTAACATTAGGATTTTGTTTAGCTAAACGAGGGTTTGTGTTACTTCGTGGAACTTTTTTTTTCTCTCAGCTTAGTTAAATCTTAATGTTAAATGGAATTTTAGCAACGGAGTTGGGGTAGAGTGACATTGAAGTTCTTACAATATTTATAAGTAATTGTCATGGCAAGATTATAGTAATATAGTTGTATTATTATTAGTTTAGTATTGATTAATTTAAATTATAATGTTTAATTTTGAAAAATAAATAGTTATTTGAAAAACATATTTTTATAATTAAGGTATAATTTATTGTGTATGTAGATAACTGCACCAAATTTTTTAACTATAATTTTTAGATGTAGCTGCAATATTTATGCCATAGATTTTAAATAGTTGTGTGTTAATGATTTTTCATTGTTAAACTTAATAATTAAAATCTTTAAAAAAAGCTCATACTTAAATAACCTATTTACCAACATTTAAGTCCACCATACTTTAACCAAGTATTTCTATAAAAAAATAAATAAGTTACTACTTACCATTATTTATGTTTTCGTCAATGCTTTAATATGTATGAATAAAAGTGTAAATGTGCCAACTTAGCAGTGGTTAATAATCAGCATAAATTTATGCAAGTCCATATTAACTTATCTACTTCATATATTAATTTATAATTTTTGTAAATACATAATATCCATTTAACCAAGTATTTTCATGAAAAAATAAATAGGAGTTACTACCTACCATTATTTATGTTTTCTTCAATGTTTTAATACATATAAGTAAAAATATAAATGTGCTAAATTAGTAGTGATTAATAATCAACACAAATTTATGCGAATCCATATTAACTTTTCTACTTCATATATCAATTTCCAATTTTTCTAAATACATAACATCCACTTAAATAACAAAAACTATGCTTCTAGCACTTATTTATCTATATAATCTCACCCTAATTGTCTTCATTGTACTTCATATAACTTCTACCTAGCTATAATAATGGGTGTTTTAAATACGAAAATAATTACATATAAAATTTTAGTAATGAGACTGGTTTTCGACTTTCATATAATGTTATTAACACATATGTATCCTAACTTTTAACGTTTTATTTTAATCCTTTTGCCACTGATTTCTGTTTACCGATTTCTGTTTTCCGAGAGGGAAAGTCCCCTTTCTTACTCACCAAAGTAGATTCTTACTCACCAAAGTTCTACTTGCTTTCTTCTCGGAGTGCTGTCCTCCCTCGGATTTGACTTTTATATGATCGAAAGTATGAATATTAGAATCATTAATATGTCAAGCAATATATTTTTTCATGATCCGGAGTTTTAAGAAAGCTTTAACTTTTTGCAAGATCCTCACATTCCAATTTGTTACAACATTGATCCGATTGATACTTGACGTTGTTCTAAGCATGAGGATATTTCCTCCTCTCAAATGGATTGGATTACCCTTCTTCCTGATAATTTATGGATATTTTAACCTTGGATAGCTGAAATATTATTTTTCCTTCCTTCTCTGGTACCTATCTTTGTCTTGAGTTAGGCATAATGGAATTTTAACTTTTCCCCTCAAACATTCCTCTGCCTTACATAGGGATGATTCTTGCCATTTTTACAATTGTTTTTTTAACTCACTCAAAATTACATCGAAACCATCCAAGTGTGTATATAATCGAGAAAAAAAAACAAATCAAAGTTATTTGAATTTTAACCAACCAAAACTCAATTGCATAAGGTAGAACCATTAAATTTCCTTTCCATTATCTTCTAATAAAATTATTTAATAATCATGTCAACCTCTAAATAATCCATGGGTAAAGCATAAATCTGAAAATTTCACTATCTATAAATACAAGCATAGATTTCACTATTCTCTTAGCCACATAAATATATATTCATAGACATAATGTTGCAACCTATAATTATTCATTTTAGAACCCAAGTATGAACATGTCCAATACCCTTCCCTCTTATAACATAAGGTGGTAGTGATATGCTAACCTTGATAATAATGGATCTCCCTATGGTTGTTATTCTATACTTTAAAATCAGAACCATAGTAGTGGAAGAAATAATGCTTCGTCTAGGACATCCTTCAACCAAATATTTAGACAAACTTTCTCCTTCAAATTGCAATGACATTGATTTCTCAATACCCACTCAAGTTATATAAGTTTAGTGATGTTGTAAGAGAATATCCCGAGTATCACATAGAATACATCCTTATTTCCTAGAAAAAGGATCACTTGAAATCTCTTTCCTTGCTCCCTACCATTCAAATCATTTCATTGGTTTCAATATTGTCTCTTCAATGGGCTATTTTATGAATTTCACACATTAAAAAAAATAGTTCATCAAGCAATTTAAAATTCCTAAAGAATATGAAGCTAGTATGCTGACACTTAATAACCATAAAAATGAAGACAAGAAATCGAGTTTAACTTTGTTAACCTTTTACTCAAAAATTTCATAACAATTAGCATAAAATTTGATTTGAAGTTTTTGTGCACTAAAGAATGTATGGTAGTCTCATTGTTACATATGTTGTACAAATTCGAAAGGTAGCTTCAATGATATAGATAAACTTGATTTTATTGTTATAAATTACTAAATAATTGTCAACATTTTGTTGTTTTTGATACTTGGATTTATGAATATGGTTAATCTTCATCCAAATTCCAACTGCTATTGAATGAATTTAGAGGGACATGTGGCACCCATGTGGTAGTGTCATTTCAACAAAGTATTCATTTTATGGGTGGTTTGGCACCTTGGGGATTAATTATTCCCAATAAGGTGTAAAAAGCAGAAAGAATATTGACATTGATTGGTTTAATACCTTTTAATATTGTCCATTGAATATTACATTATTATCATGTAATGGATAAGATGGAAAATAGAAGCTACTTAATATGACTAATTAGGTTTTATGATTCCCAGTCCTAACTAGTGCGATCGAAAGTTATGACCTATTGGGTGAACATACAACGTGATACTAGTCCATGGAATTAGAAGCCTAGTCCTCCATCAAAGCGCCATCACATCAACTTCTTGAAGTTTTATTAGTAAGGACGAATGGTAATTGATGGAAAATTATCTAGGTATATGGTATATATTATGGTAGTTTTCTTTCAAGAAGCCCATGAAAACTCACGAGGAACATATACCTAGTTGTGTTAATTATAAAAATACTAACCTAATCCTCTATTATCTCAGGTTCCAACTCCAAAATACACCATTAATCATTAAAAATCACTTTTGTTTCTCTCTTTTACCCTAATGGTCTATATATATACGCCACTCTATATATTCTATGAAACTATTGCGTGCACTGCCAAGTTTGGAACCAACTTGTACCAAGTAAGTTGCTTCTGTACCAACCTACAATATGAATTTCGTGTCTAGAAATAACACCTTTCTTAGTATCGAATGAAGTTCTTGAATGGTGCCAACAAGGAAAAGTGTGCCTCAAGTAAGCACAATAAAATTTATCCTCAAGTAGAGAGATAGGAAAGGAGATGATTATTAGAGAAACCTTGGGAGGATTGTTTAAGCACAAGAATGATCTAGAATATGTTTTACAACTTTCTTTGTTTTGTAATGGTGAATATAATTATGACTTATTTCATGTAAATATCCTACTATTATGAGGAATTAATAGAAGAATACCATTTTTTTTACTCATACTTGTTTTATATGTGATGCTTTTGTGACCTTTAGTGTTGAAGATCTACAATACTTAACATATATTTAACATTTATTTATAATAATGTTCAAATAATGAATACTATTTTTCTAAGGCATCCCTTTGGGTGTGTCACATTAGTTCATAACCTAAAGCTTTTCAATTCCTATAAACTCTAATTATACAAAAACAACACTGATTTACAAATCAACATTCACCCTTTCCCTTTTCTTCTTATCTAGAATAAATAAACAATGATTATGCATATTTCAAGTTCACAAGAAATAATCAAATAGGAATATCACCTAATAACATTCAGTGTATTCACAAAATATCATACCATCGCATAATATTTCCATCCACTAACATTCATTTAATTTACAAAATATCATAGAATAATTTAGAATAAAAAAAGCTTAAAAAGAATCTGCTATGAAAAAATACTTTTTAGTGATAAAATTCTTTACCTTCATAAAAAAATTTTGGGCAAAAATCGGCAAGAGATGCCTATTAAAACCCTAGAAATGCACAATGAGTTTGTTAAAAGTAAGTCAATGTTGTATAATACTTTAGATTTAGTTTGTGCAAGTTGTTGGATGTTTTATTTATATTATTATAGTTTTTCATGTGATTAATTTTGTGATTGCATGTTTAAAATGGGTTGGTGCACAAAAGAGGAAAAGTTTTCCATGCCATTTGTAAGGTTAAAATGGTACTAGGTGAGAAAATAAAAATGCATTATGAAGGGTACTTTCATATCTAATTTGTTTTTTATAATATGTAATATAGAGGTATATATATGGTGAATTTACCTATATCATTTAAAATTCATCTAAAGAACACGAGAGGTTTGTATCATGCACCAAGATTTGGGATTTCATGTAAATTTGAAGGTAAGACTGCCTTAGAGTAAAATGCATTCCCTTGTCTCATATTTTTCCAAATTTAGTCGTTCAAATGTTATAAAGTGTAATTGGTGATTTTACAGCTATATATAACCTTATATTTCCATTTTCACACATAAACTATTTTTTGTGTGCATAATGTCCAAAATTTGCATCGTAAAACCAATGGATATGCCAAGCTACACTAAAATGCATGTGTAAGTCTAATAACTCATTCTATTTCAACTTTTAATTTTTGTTTTTTACTCATTCTACATTATCCTATATACTTAATTTTAGATTTTCATTTATAAAATACCATGATATGCAAAATATGCAAGATATGCCTACTAGAACCTTAGAAATACACTACTTGTTTGTAAAAGGTAAGTCAAGGGTTGCATTATACCTTATATTTGAATTGTGAAAGCTATTGGGGCATGGTTTATCATTTTATAGCTACTCATGTTTTTAATTTTGTAGTTTTGAGTTTAAATAGGGTTTCTATCCATGAGAGGGAAAGTTTACCTTGCCATTTAAAAGGTCAAAACTATACTAAGTGACCAAATTGCATTGATGTTCCACCCTTATTGTATCTAAAAATATTGTATTATAACTTATAATATGCATTTATATATTTGTATATTTAGCTATGTCATTTAAAGTGAAATTTAAGACTAGCATAGGTTGTTTTCATGCAACCATATTTGGGATTTCATGTAAATTTGAAGGAAAACCAACCTTAAAGTAAAATCCATGAACTACTCTCAATTTAGACCTAAAGTGAAAGTGTAAAGTTGTAAAAGGTGTAATGTGTGATTTTTCAACTATATATAGCCTTAAATTGACATTTTCAGACAGACAACTAGATGTTATGCATAGAGGCTAGAAATTGCCTAGTAAAACCAGAAGAGATGCCAAGCTACACTAAAATATATGTCAACGCCTAAAAAATCATTTAGTTTTAGTGCTTACAACTGTAAATTATTTTCTTTATAATTTAACATGAGACATTATACATCATTTCTCATTTCTAGTCATGAAAGACTATGATTTGTAACAATAGTAAAGATATTCCTAGTAAAACCATAGAAATGCACAACCTATTTGTAAAATGTGAGCAACGATTGTACTATACGTTATATTTGTATTATGAAAGTTTTTTGGCATGTGATTTATCATATTATTCCTATACATGTTGTTAATTTTTTCAATTTCAAGTTTAAAAAGAGTTTCTATGCAAAAGAGGCAAAGTTGGCATTGTAATTTGGAAGGTTAAAATTTTACTTAGTGACCAAAATAAAAGGCACAACCTACATTTCTTATAGCTCTAAAAATATTTTTTATAAGTTGTAAGGTGGATTTAGATATATGGTAAATTTAAGTATCTAATTTAAAGTGGAATTTAAAAACATGAGAGATTTATTTCATGTATTCGGATTTGGGATTTTATGTAAATTTGAAGGAAAAACTACCTTACCATAAGTGAATTAGTTTCTACCATAATTTCACTTAATGGAAGAGGAGTTATTGTTACATATATACAACCTTAGGATCTAGATAATGGTGGGTGTAAAAATAAAATACGATTCCCTACGGCCTATAAATTTTTATTCCTTTTATACCATGGAAAAGATAAGAAGAGACCATATCTAGCTATATTCGCATGTTGATGCATATTACATATATAATATTGAAGGTAAATGTCCCACTCGTCACTTATATATCCTACTCTATCTCGCAAATATTGTCACTTAGAAACATTCATAAACACATAAGGATGATTTCTTGCATTCAATAAAGGAATACTAGTATGCAATAAGATCTAATCACAATGGAAACATAATGGTCTCATGTGACATAGGATTTAGAGAGGGAAAATAGTTTTTTAATTCTATATGAATAAAAGTACAATAACAATATTACACCTTTTGATGTTAGGTGTTCTTCTTCGATCGCTTAACCTTCCCCCTTCGTTAACTCACTCACAAACTTAGATCATATATGAAGCATGGATGGGCTTACTAGTGGAAATCATGCAACATAACGAGGAATTTCAATTACTTTGTCCTCCTTTTCCACCTTTGAGAGGGTTTGGTTATATAGGTTTTTCCTAGATCTAGAAGGATGTTTCTAGACACTTATGTCTAAGAGAAGTTAGGCTTTATGGCAATGAATTAGTAAGATACAAGTCATGGATAGAATTAATGGAATGTGGACCAACCAATTACAAGTAAGGAACAAATTTCATGCTCAATTATGAGTTTGTCCCAACTCACTACGAACTTTAGTCTCAATTATGAAATAATTATTATTTCATAAATATGAAAATTTGACAAAATAATTATGAAAAACTACTTAATTATGTAATTTATACACTGTAACATCTAATAAATTATTTTTTAGACCTATGGTGGTAAATACAATTATAAAAAAATCCCCTTAATGCATGTGATCAAAAGAGAAACTAATGGTTGAAATTCATTATACTGAGTATACAAATGCAAAGAAGCAATCATGAAGCAATGAAAGAAATTGGAGGAATCATGATAACCATGTCACAATAATAAATAATTGTCCCTTAGGTCAGAATACTATTCTCGACATTAAGAATAATTACACATGGTAACAAAAAAAAAAATTCGATCCATGACATGAAATTCTAGCACATGACAACAAATAAAGACAAAATAAATGTATGCAATAAATAAAGAGATCAGAACCACCAAAAAACAAATTGTGGATCTATGTCATAGTGTATATTAGTAGGAATATGAAAACATAGAAAATATCTTACGAAGAGTAGTCGTCAAAGTACATGAAATGATACATGGTGAATTTCGACAACCTTGGGTCTAGGATATAATTTTAAAATATATGATGCTAAAAAACCAAGAATATCAACAAAACTACTTACACAAAGAAATTTAAACAATAGTAAATCCCACATGCACATAATATTGACAAATTTTTATATTTTTCAACCCAACTTTGTTATATTAAACAACATATAATACAATAGTCTACAACTCCCATACCAAGGATAATGGCCCTTAATCATCCACTAGTACAATATAAAAACTAGGGATTGGTGTCAGTACATCGACATTCAATCTTCCCTCAACAAGATACGCTGACCATATGGCTGATGCAGTCAACTCTCTCAGCTCCTCTCGATCGTACCCTGTACCTGACCTGCCCTTCAATTCTCGATCTGAAGCTCCTACCTCTATCAATGATCCAAGTCCAGATGTCCACTTAACCTTCTTTGTCAATCTCCTCACTAGTTGTCCTTTAGTCCAAAAAGGGCACACCACATAGATATTCTTGTCGAATTTTTCACAGCTCTGTTTGTGAACAAATGTCAATATGGAAACTATTTCTCCTTAGATACTCATGACTTCATCCCACTATGGTCTTCCTGCATTGCTCCAATGAAGACCAACATATGGCACGGAGGGTTGCTACCTATCACTCCGATATGTCCATCTCCCACAATGAACATGAGATAGGAGGAATTCCCATTACCTGTTATCGAAGTCCATCTCCACGCACAAGTCTTAGGATCTCCCAAATTCTCCTATGGTTTGTTAATCCTTGAGCTCAACAGCTACCACTATAGAAACCATCTAATTCCATGAACATAGTGCACATTGGGCTCCAAATTGAGCACAATCACATTGTCCTCAAGTAGAACATAAATGCCCAATATCTTCCACACTTGGTCCACTATCACACGACCCACCAATAGTCCATGACTGACGAATCCTTGTTGTAGCATTTGCTCCTAGTTAGGGAATCATACACTAAGGAAACCCCTCCACATGGTTGCTAACATAATTCACCAAGAGTGCTCTCCTATGACACCTATCCACTACGAGATATGATCCTCTTTTGGGTTCATTAACACCCAAGAGAACCAGAACAATTGGCTCCCACAAGCTGTAACAACTCTGTCCACACTAGGACAAGATCCATAACATCAAATAAAAATAAATCTTCATCAATACATACCTTGTTTGAGGTGTTTTTCACTGTTGCAAGGTCCTAATTCTAGTTAGGGCTTCTAACTCACTACTACAACCCTCTTCCCTCATGTTCAAACCACCTTCTTCAACCGTGGTCTTCCCTTCCTATTCCCAATCTGCAATATTCTTGAGGTCTAGGCTAAATCCAACCCTAAAGAACACTTCTTATCCATCTATTTATATGAGATAATTCTTGTGGCCAATTTTGTAGCTACATGTATGCTTACGACCTACCTATCTCAAAGTAAAATAGGCCTATGACATACCCTTTTGTTCCTCCATTCACTGCGACCTAGAAGGGGGAAATCAATCACACAAAATCACACATAGAAACAACCCCAAACTCACTTTAAAATGAGGCTTCCATCTATAATTAATTCATACCTTCAATGAAGGGGAAAAATAGCCCAAAACAACCTTGATTCTCACCACTTTTTCCTACTTGAGCTCGGCCTAATTTCAGATATGTATGATGATCTCTTTGATGTCCATATATGGTCTAAATGAACTCCACTCATCTCCTATTTATTCAAAAATAGAAGGTATCCACAGATTAATGAAGGGTCGTATCCATTGGAGGAATTCTCCTCAATCCTACATGACTTGACTATCCAAACATTAATTTGCAGCTTCCAAAATTAATAAATCAAGTTCTAGAGCTTCGATTTAGGTGAATTTAGAAGCGTTGGAATTAACATGCTAAGTTATATCACCTCAAATTTTATCATGCTCAAATTATTAATGGTTTTGGTGAAAATAATTATGGGTAAAAAACCCCATGCTTATGTTCTAATCCCACAAGTGACTCTTGTGGCGATTTTCCCTCCAAACCTCGAACCATAGGGTTTGGAGTACCTCCCAAGCTACAAAAATCAACACTCCCTCTTAGCGAGGGAGGTACTTCCAAGAATATGAGGTCACCATCATCATCCGACGACACTATCCCATTAGGAGTCCATCTCTGCAACATACAATGTAGAATGAACCCTGCAATATTAATAGTGCCTCTTCCTCATCATATTTGAATGTGAAGATCTAAAAACTCCATAGGGTTCCTCCTTCTATGGATACACTCCCTCTGAGCCTACAAAATCTCCACTGGCTTAGTTTGGCAAGCACTCATCCTCCTGGATCAAATGTCACACGTGAAAATCCATCCAATCTTGGATGTGCAACATCATGATCCAATGAAGATTATAGCCTGCTAAAATGTATTCCATTACATGAAGCCATCTCGATCAACCATATATTGTTCATGCGAAAGCAATCCTCTAGCTACCCCAACCATCCGTTAAAAACAAATGGAAGTCCATGATCAAGAATATGCTCCATAAAATATTGTTGCTAACTAGGCTCACCACTAATCCACCAAAACTCCCAGCAAATCTCGCTTCCAAGCCAATCAAGGCCACATCTCGATGTATTTATTTGAACCCTCTGCTCCTTGATATAAAAACCTAAAACTTCCTCTGAGTTTCTTTATTGTGCGCACCCTAATTCACTGTCCCTCAAAGGAATGAAAATACGCTCTGATACCTTGTTGAATTTCCATGATCTTAGGTCTATGATATAATATCAAAATCTTTGATGGTACCAAACCTACAATAATCTCAACAAAGCTACTTTACACATCAAAATATCCAAAAAAAATAAATCACACATGCACAAAATATAGAAATTTTTTTAATTTTTTCAACCAAACTTTGTTATATTAAACAACATATAATACAACAGTTTAGGGCTCCCATACCAGGGATAATGGACCTCAAGCATCCAATAGTACCAGATACAAACTGGGGATTGGTTTCAGTACATAGACTACCAATATTCTTTAAAAAATATACTCTGACCATCTAGCTGATGCAGTCGACTCTCTCAGCTCATCTCAGTCATACTTTGTACTTACTCGGTCCCTTGGCTCTCGATCTGCAGCTCCTGCCTCTATCAATTCTCCAAGTCCATCTGGCCACTGAACCTCGGTTGTCATCTACTCACTATTTGTGCCTTATTCCATAAAGGGAACAACACATCAAGACTCTTGTAAAATTTTTTACAACTATGCTTGTGAAAATATCTCAATCTTCCCACTGTTGTTCTTGAGCTACTTAGGGACTTCATGCCACTATTGTATTGATACGCTGCTCTGATGAAGACCAACATAAGGAACGAAGGGATTCCACCTATCACTTCAATATTTCAATCTCCCATAATGAACATGGGCTAGGAATAATACCCATAAATTTCTATAGAATTCCTTATCCACACACAAGTCTCGGGCTCCACAAACTACTCCTATGGTTCGCCAACCGTTGAGCTCAACAACTGCCCCTCTAGTAACCATCTAAGTCCATGAACATGGTGCACATCGAGCTCCAACTTGGACATTATCACACTATCTTTGAGCACACCATAAATTCCCAATCTTGTCCACACTTGGTTCTCTCTCACGCTTCCCTCCAACATTCCACGAGTGACGAATCCTCACTTGTAGCATCTAATCCTAGTTAGATCATCCAACACCTAGGAAAAACATCCACATGGATGCTAGCAAACTTCACCAACAATCCTCTCCTAAGTTACCTATCCATTGTGATATCTGACCCTCCTTGGGGTTTCTTAACACCTAAGAAAACCCCAACAATTGGCTATTACAGGTTGAAACAACTCCGTCGACACTAGGAAATGATCCCTTACATTAAATCAACAAAACTTTTCATTAATACATAGCTTTTTGGAGGTATTTTTTTGTTGTTGTAATGTTCTTCTTTTGATTAAGGCTTGTAATTCATCGCTACAACCCTCTTCCCTCATGTTTAAACCTCCTTCTTTAGCTGTGGTCATCCCTTCCTATTCCATGTCGACAATATTCTTAAGGTGTGGGATAAATAGAGACATTAGCAACCCTTGTCAACCCTATATTCAGATGAGATAAGGCCTACGGCCAATTCTGTAGCTACATGTAGCCTTACAGCCTCCCTAAATCAAAGGAAAGGAGGCATGCAGTATACCCTTTTGTGCCTCCATTGACTACGACCTAGAAGGGGGAGATCGCTCACACAAAACAACACTTATAAACAACCCTAAACTCACTCTAAAATACTACGTACCTCTACAATTTATTCATACTTGCAATGAAAAAGAAAAGTAGACCAAAACAACACTTAATTCTCCATGCTTGGTCCTCCTTGAGCTCGACCTAATTTTAGAGATGTATGCTAATATTTTTTATGTCCTTGGATGGTCTAAATGATATCCAATTACCTCTTATTTACACACAAATAGAAGGGCTTGATGAATTAATGTGGGATCATGTTTATTGGATGAATTTTCCTCAAGCCTAGATGATTCGACTGTCGAAAAAATAATGACAACTTCCAAAATTCATAACTCAAGCTCTAGAGCTGCGATTTGGGTGATTTTCAAAGCGTTGGAATTGGCACGCCAATCTATATCACCTAAAATTTTGTCATGCTCAATTGATTCATCATTTTGGCCCAAATCCCGATGGGTGCAAAATCCCATGATTGGGTTCCAACCCCAAAAGTGACTCTTGTGGAGCTTTTCCCTCCAAACCACAAACTCTAGTGTTTGGAGTACCTCCCAAACTACATAAATAAAAAATACACCCTCCAATGGAACTTGGGGCACGTTGCATATAAGAGTCATAGCTTTTCAAATCCAAGTTCTTCTGGTCAACCCCAATGATATGAATCTACAACATACAAATAAAAGACTTGATATCTAACATAATAGAATTCATCTGATTACTATTCATTGAAGGATATCACTAACAGAGGTGAGGGGACCCAACAATGATACAAATGGACCCCGCTATCTGCTAGGCATATCTCTTTATAACTAGAAAAGGAAAAATATAATGAAGTGGAGGATGTAGTTATTGAGAAGAAACTTATGAGGTGAGCTAGAGGTATTATAGGCTATTTTTTTTGATATGGAACAAAATTAAAATGTAAGATAATTTTTTAATTTTATTACTGGATCTCATAGCGAATTTGAGATTAAAATGATGAAGATCTCTGTGAGATGAAATTTGTAAGCACAAGAAAAAAAATAGATAATTGTTGTTTAATGCAAATTTAAGCATTGTGAGTGAATTTGGATTGAGAAAAATAAATTATGTAATTGAATTCATGTGGTTGCATAGTCACTCAAAAATGTTTCGTTTGATTTTCTTTAACAAATAGGCGTTGTTTAATATGTTGCACAAATGCATTAAACTATGAAACATATGAAAATGATGTATGATATTGGATCGAAAAGACACGGTGAGGAAAAATACCAATGATTTTAAATATTTGGAAATGTTTTGAACTTCAAATTTAGGATGAGGTAAGTTTTGAAAGAGAAACATTTTTTTTCCATGTATTTTATATTTTATATTTTTTCTTGTGTGTGAATTAAAAAAAAGAAAAAAGAAATAGATTAAATATAAATAAAATTAATTTGTAAAGAAGAGGAATAGTTCATTAAGTATGAATAAATAGTATATCAAATGTTGAGTTTATAAATTTTATGATATACAACTAGTTTAATTACAATGAGGAAAGTTAATTTGATGGGAAAATAACAACTATTTTTTCTAATCATCAAAAAATAATTGAAAATTAATAATGATTATTTATAAAATATATTAAGATGATATATTTATAAAAAAAGTTATTAATAATGTAACATCATTTTTATTAGGTTTTGTTATTATGATTTGATTTTAGAAGTTCTTAATTTTTAAAACTAAAAGTAAATGGTAGGATATACCTAATTTGTTTGCTATCTTCTTAAATATTAATATAAGTTAAATTAAATGCTATTTTAAAAATATTTGAATAATTTAAATACCTTTTACTTCATATTTCTTATACCATAAACTAAATTTCCAAATTACAAACATATTAATAAACAAATATAAATAAATAATTTTATAATTAATTATGTCGTAAGGTGTTCTTATTTGAAAACAATAATCATTGGATTAAATGTTAGACGATTGAAATGTTTTAGGCCATTAGATCCATAAGTAGATAGGTTTTTATATATTTTTTTTATAATGTTAGTTTTTTTTTTAACTTTTTAATATTTATTTAGGTTTTGGTGACTTTTAAGTTAAAATAATGTTATTAAAAATTTGTTAGATTTAAATAAAATTTATATATCATAAAATTAAACTCCACACAAACCAATTAATTTAAATTACATGGATAAAAAACAATAAAAAAAAGAAAATAAATATGTATATATTTAAATATTTCATTTTTCTGTCACGATGCTCTCCAACAAAGTATGGTAAAAATGTTGTAATGTCATGTTTAACGTTTTGATTATGTCAAATTACACAAAAATAAAAAATAAAAGTAAATTAAATTAAAAAAATTGACATAATTTAATGAAGATTTTAACTATGTCTAAATACAATAAAAAATAAAAATAATAAACTATAAAAACAACCCATGGTATTGACCTATGGTATTCATGTGGAATTTAGTTTATTTAAGGGGGAAATTAAGATGGTCTAAATCAATGCTAACTTTGGATCTACCAAGAGCCAAGAAAGATCAAATGTATTGATATGCAAACCTCCTCTTTTAGAGTGAAAAGAGAAATGATCCATCTCATAAATAATATAGATCTAAACTAATTATTTAATAAAATTAATTTTAAATATTTATAATTATTATTATTTTAAAAATTTACTTAATTAAATGCATCTAAATTTTCATACATCCAAATATACATAGTTTTTCTTTTTCTATATTATTTTTGTTACAACTATTTTATTATTCCAAAAACACATGGTTTTTTTTTGTTATATATTATCTATGTTACAACTGTTTTATTATTCATAATCAGTATTTCTTAATATATATAAAATTAAATTAATCATGAAATTTTTTAAAATATGTGGATTTTTTTTAAATTTTCAAATTAGACATGATTTATGTTGAGAAATAATGATGAATGTTCATAATTATGATTTCTTAAATAACACTAAATTTACATTTAATTACTTAATTGTAATAGTTTGTAACTACATACATAAAGAAAATGGCTAGGTATTTAACAAGTTATTAGTTTATAACTTGGTCCACATTCAAAGAAAATGGCTAGGGATGTCACAAGTTATCATTCATAGAGTGATGTATTGACGTTCTCAGTTCAAATTGATCCTATTAGATGCACAGTGATGTTTCTTAGTTGGAATGGATCCTATTAGCTGCATGGTGGTCAAAGACACTAAAACTTCAAAATAGATATCGGTTATGACATCCATATTGTCTACAAACCATCAAAATTTTCCATCTTGTACAACAATTTCTAACAATAACTACTCAATTTAATCTTCAATTTTTGAATCCCCCACCCATGCTGGGAGATCATACTGTAAACTCAAATGTTCTTGTGGTTTTTTAAAGGGTTCATAAACAAAACAGATAATGAGAAAGTCAATATTATATGTTTTGGTACATAAGCATTAAATTTTTATTTTCAATAAAATTTATATCATAAAATTAAACTCCCCACGAACCAATTAATATATATTACATGGATAAAAAACAATATAAAAAAAAGGAAAATAACTATTTATATATTTAAATATTAAATTTTTGTGTTAATATGCTCTTCAAAAAAATAGATATAAATGTTCTAATGTCATGTTGAACATTCACAGAATTAAAAATATTATATTGTGGTTTTTTTAAACGGTTCATAAACAAAATAGATAATGAGAAAGTCAATATTTTGGTATAATAACTAATTTTTGAATCATTGTGACAAAGGAAACATCACATTAGCTCACAAAATATATTTAATGCTATAAGGATCTCAGATGATAACAATGTTTTGAATCATGATAACTAGGTGACAAGAAAAACTAAGTTGTAGCCACAAGAAAAAAATAATAAAAACTCCAAAGTTGCAATGAACCCCATACATAGTGATGGACCTCATGGGAATCTTAGTGCACATAGAACACCACCATAAAAATTCTATATAGTTAATCAATTTAGAATAACCTAAGATGTCTAGATTAGATGAGGAGGTAGGTGGTACAGTAATTGAGGATGCTTCTTAAAGGGTAAGGGAATTTAGATACTCTATCCTTCCACCAAAGTGATTAAGAATAAGTTACAAACATAAGTAATAAGAGGAATGTACACTAGGGCCATGGTAATTAATGTGATTTTTTGTATTATTTTTATTTAAAATAGTAATTTGTATTTGTATTTTTTTAAATGAATATTGCTAAATGTGTTGTACTATTTTTATTTAAATAGTAATTTGTATTTGTATTTTTTAAATGAATATTGTTAAATGTGTAATTAAGTAAAATGTATTAAATTGATATTCTGATTTTCAAGATATTTATGTCAAAAATTCAAAGTATGGTGAATTTTGTTTTATTAATATTTATTCTTCTTTCTCTTCTTATTCTAGCTTGCACCTTGACACTCCTCCTCTCCTCCTCCTTGCACAAATTCAAAATATGAGGCACAAGGTAGTTATTGCATATGGGAACATTTAGATATGATAAGAAAAATGTGATACTCTATTGTAATTTTCTCTACAAATGTGATCGAAAGTGTGTCCTAAATGTTGACAATTTCATGGTTAATGTAGTATAAGCTACATGCAAATTTACATTCTTGTATACAATATCAAGAAAGCTACGCACAATATCCAACACCATAAAGAAAGACATGCTCATCAATTCAACAGTTGCTTCCAAATCTCTCTCAGTGCTAGAGTTGTTTTCTCAATAAATGTGTTTTTACTACTCTTGAAGTGATGAAAGCCATCGTTGTTGTATATAAGAGCATTTAACTTTGATAATAAAAGTGTGATACTGTGTTATAATTTTCTTTACAAATGTGTTGGAGGTTTCCTCAATAAACTTGTTTTTACTGCTATTAAGTGATGAAATTCATAGTTGTTTCATAGGAGAATTTAGCTCTGATAAGAAAAGTGTGATACTATGTTATAATTTTCTTTACAAATGTGTTGGAGTTTTTTTTGCAATAAACTTGTTTTTACTACTCTTGTTGCATATAGGAGCTTTTAGCTTTGATAAGATAAGTGTGATACTTTGTTATAATTTTCTCTACAAATGTGATGGAAAGGGTGCCATGAATGTTGACAATTTCAAGGTTAATGTAATATAAGCTAAAAACAAATTCAGTTCTTCTACACAATATCAAGAAAGCTATGTTGAGTAGCCAACACCACAAAGTAAAATTTACCTTTCATCTCTTTTGGACTACTCTTTCGTATGTTATTTCCTCAAAGCATTTCTTTTGCGACATATAATACAATTGCTAGTATAAAATAAATCACAATATACATATTCAATCAACCTAACTTAAACGTGAAGAATGCTCATTACCGATGGAGTTTCGTTCACATAATTACAATGGATCTCTTCAAAAATAAAACTAAATATCGACCTAACACAATCCGCTTACAAGAATATAAAGCTGTATCTCAATAATTAATGTTAAAACATAATTTAAACTTGAAGAATACTCCTTCGTCATGGGATTTCATTTTACATGCTCACAATAATCTCCTCCAATATAAAATAAAATATCAAAATAACGTAATCCATTTACAAGAATATAAAACTTAATGAATATAAAACTTAATTTCAACGTAACTTAATGCGTTGATACACGTAATTCTTTTTTATATAAATTCTATAAAATCTCATGCCGCGTTTCTGTAATATATATATAGAGAGAGAGAACTTATTGAATCTTTCTGTATGGACGGCCTGCATTGGGATCTCTAGCGGGATAAGAATGGTAGTTTTCTGACTCAAATAATGAGGGTTAGTGCTAAGATATCGGGTGAGGAATAAACCCAACTGCTCAGCACAATCCCAAGCGTTTTGGGATGAGAATTTATAAAGTTTAGGTATACAATGCAAAAAATAATAGAAAATTATCTATATATATATATATAGACGAGAACTTACTAAATCTTTCTATTTAAAAGAAAAGAGAATACACCAATTTTCTGTATAGGAAAATTCACAAACAAAGAAAATATAAGTTATCATTTGCTATGTTCAAGAAAAACATTGACTCGAAAAATAATTGAAAAGATCTTAGAAAAAAGATGTAGCAAGAAGATATTCCTTCTTATATAGTAAAACTGAGTAGAAAAATTGCAACCATATGAGACGAACTATAAATTCGTATTGATATCAAAATTATAAATGGTTCACTAGTTTCTTTCTGTTACGAAATAAAGGGACCTTCCCATGTTCTTTTCAAGTCCTTCATAATTTACAAACATACACAAGGTCAGGGTAGGACGTAACCCATCTAGCTAAAATTGTAGAAGTGGGATAAAACCCTAAAGGTTTATGTTTCCTGGAACTAATCTAGCGCCCTCGAACAAATAAATCGATTATCACAACCAAGATTGCCTCTTACATCAATTTAGGGATATGTTTGCGGAAATTGCAGATCAAGATTTTGATGGGGTTTCCCAGCATTAAAAACTTTGTTCCATCAAATACAGTAAAAAATAAACCCTCATGGTAGCATAAGTATAATTGTGAAGGTTAAAGAAAATACAGAAATTAAGTACTCTCAAGAAATAGAAGACAAAATTTAGAAGTTGATTACCCTCCTCATATCACGCCATGGAAAAATATTATCATGGGAATTCAACCGAGTGACGAAATTAAGAATAGTAAAACCATATCCGTAATTAAAACCTTTTGCAAAGAAAGCGAAAAAAATAAATCACTTATTGACTAAAAATTATCAAATGACACAACACGCCGCCAATTGGAGAGATGCAATATTCGTTCTTTGCTTCAATGTAAATCCTTGACACAAAGATATGGTTAACCATATGTAATAGCTTTAGTCAAAATTCCATGTAATAAATTTAATAAAGGAAAAATAAGACGAAGGTCATGGGACATGTATTCCAAGTTGAATGTTGGGAAAAATATCATGTCTAGTGTTCATTTGGTGTATCATGGCTAAAGGAAATTGGAAAAGGAAATGAAAAAACATTTGACAAGGAAATGGGCATTAATTGGAATTTTATTTATGAAAATTATGGAAAATAGGAGAAAAGGAAGGTGATTTGTCACATATTTGCATGAGAGAGAAATTGAAGGAACAATGAAGAAAACTAAAGAAATTAGGGGCCTCAATGATAAAAAGTCTTATGATGATAAGTTCATGGACTTTTGGCAGTTCATTTTTGGAGCTCTTTCTCTCATACTCGCACACGCTTAGAGTATTCCTAGAGCACTCTAGAATTGGATCAAGGAAAGTAAAGGAAGGACAAAGAAGGAAAAGGGAAGCAAATATCAATCAAGGAAGAGTTGGATTAAGCGACTACACTGGGATTACTTGCAAGTATCGATTTGCATGTGTGATTCTCCTTAATATATTTGGAATGAATGGTACATGATTGTGTGTATTTGGTTCTCTTGTTGTCATTGCATAGGTATTACGAGGTGTGACAGTGGATTTTAGCCTTGCCTTTCCATTTTCGGATAGAAATGGTGTGATGGGGTTCTCTGTTATTTCATTAAGTTGGATTTTTAGATGGTATTGAAACTAGGTGGGGTGGTCTTAGTAAAAATAAAAAGGCCTAAGAATCCCTTTACTGGTAATGATGGGATACATGGTAAATCTCGTTCTGAACACCTCATTGGGCCTATGAATCCTCTATCGGTGAATGGTAGGATACATGGTAAAGCCTAAAGGTGAATAGTCTTCTTGGGCATAGGAATCCCTTAAATGTTAATGGTGGGTTACATGGTGAATCCTATAGGTGTGTTCTCTCATTAGTCCTAGGAATCCTTGGAACGGTTATGGAAGGATACGTGGTAGAGCATAAAGAGTGGAGATAGATGAATTCCTCATGGTTTAGGTTGAGAAATCTTGAGGCATCCTTTCTTGTATAGGCCTAGTGATCCCTGGACTAGTATATGGTGGGATTGTAGTAAATCATGGTAGTGAATTTTTCTTGTTTGGCCCTAGGAATCCCTTGGTGGGATTACAGTAAAGCCTGGTTACATATATGAGGGCCTGGACCTAGGAATCCATTCGTGGATTGTAGTAAAGCACGAGGAAGTCTTGGTTGGTTTGGTTGCAAGTCCCACATTCATGGTTGGAATATAGAACGAGGGTGATTGGATAAAATAAATACTTGGTTTAGACCAATATATGTTCGGGTGGTACATGGAAGTCCATGGATTGGTTGCATTTTTCATATGTTAATAAGACTTTTCCTCCTCTTCTTTATTATGTTTAAATTTTGTTGTGTTTATGTGATATTAATGGCTATTCTATCATTATTATTTTGTTGGTTATACTAAGGTTATAAACATGGTTTATGACAGCCTTGAGTTGTGGCTATCATCATGTTTTGATTAGTAAATGAATCATTAGTGAATGTATCACCTAATAGATGATTTTGCAATTATTATGAGAGGACATCAGACCCTCTTGATGAATCTCAAATAAGTATGAGATCCCTATGTTGAGATCTGTTGTTATGGCATGTAGATTACATGTGCATGATGTGTTTGATGAAATATATGTCATGGTTAGGCTTGGTTAGGCAAAGTATTAGATCAATTTTTGTGTTATAAGCCATGTCTTTGTGTAATTTATAGTTTTTGAAATTCTCATCAAGTTCTAGGCGATGACCTGGAATCTAGCCCAAAAAAGGTGTCACAAATTTGGAAGTCTAAGGCATAGAAATGGCTGAAAAAGACTGTAGTCGCACCTTTTGCATTGGTCATGCATTTTAATAGAGGCCTACAATTGCATAGATGCATGATTATGCATCTAAATGAGAGTTTGGATCAGTGAAAATATAAGTTAACTCAAGTTTTGGATTCTTGGAAGGGTGGTTTAGACCCTAGGGGTCTTGTAACACCTGAGGAAGGTCATCAATGTTTTGATTTGCAGATTCAACTTCCTTGAATTAATATAGTAGGTTAAATCATATCATAGTAACTATTTGTTACATATTTACCCTAGTGAACCAATAAATTTGGGTATGTGTGGGAGGAGGTTGTTACACAGTTGTATCAGAGCAGGTTCCATTCTCTTTGGGAGATATATGATACCATAGAGTAGTATTAGAGAATGGTTCAACCCTTGGAATGGATGGGAATAATTTGGTTGCCATGCATGCATGTAGGTTATATATTTTCTTGTTATGTGTGCATGGTGATGGTCATTATTACAGTTGTATCGTTTGGTAGACGTTGATGATACTTTTTTTGGGATGTTCTTGTCTTAAATGCATGTTGATTGTATATGCATTTGTTATGCATGTCAATATATAAATGTTGTTATGCATGCATTGTCATGGTTCTGGTTATGCATGCATGGTAGGTTAGGCATGCATCGTAGTGGTAATTGTGTCGCTTGTGTCATCATGATGTTGTTAGTATGTTGTTGTGTTGATGTGTTGGATGAGATAGAGCATGAGGAGAAGATCATCAGGAAAATTTGTGGCACGAGACCTCGAGGTAATAGCATATCATAATATAGGTTTGTATGTTCCGCATATAGGTATGTTGGTTAATGGTTTTTATACGCATTGTGGTTATGTACATGTCAATCATTCTTTTTCCATTGTGGTTACATGCATGATAGATGTCAATTGATCAGTTCCTTCATATGAACATGCATCAGACAGTCATGAATGGTAGTAACTCATTGTTATATGAATTGCGGTCCTACATATCATGATTATGGTCATTTCATTTAAGATATTTATGCTATATGTATCGTGTTAATATGGATTAACCTATGCAGATGATTTTGGATACTATACTCAGGTATGAGTCAATATAATTTTGATATTGGGTGACACTAATATGGACTAACTTGTGCAAATGTGATAGCCACCCATGAGATACATTGAGGTATGAGTTTCATCATGTTGTCTATTTTTTGTTTGAGTGTTTGAACATGTCATCAAGTTGATTTATCCAACATGGTATGTTTATAGTTTGTTTGAATTTTTTATTAATTGCATGATATGAGTATGTGTCTATAAGATTACATGGATAATTGATCTTTTTTTAAGATGATCATGCTAACATAATATGTGTTGAGATAGCTGATATGTACTTGAGTCTAAGTAGGTTATAGTTGTAACATTATGTCTTATGACTATTAGTTGATTAGGACATGGTTGTTATTCTTGGTAAATTATTATTTCAAATAAATAAATATAATGTCTTGATCTTTGGAACATGTGACTTACATGTGTGAAGAGTTTCAAGGAAGCATGATTGGTATTAATGTGACAAGGTAATAGTTTATTTGTTTGTATAAGTAAAAATTGGGTGATGTGATAATATATTATAAGAATAAATTCCAGCAAAGTAAAAAGGTAAAAAAAAAAGGAATTGGGTGAGAATTCCTTTGGATATGTTTGGAAACCACAATTCCAAGTGAATCGGTGCTTTGCATTAATATATGAAGTATTCTTAACCTTTATTTTCTCTGACATTATGTGGGTATGTGCTATATCCATAAACATGCATTTGCGATGTATAATACCTAGTTTCATTAGGGTAATTTTGAGTTCTAAAATGGGCTTCCTAAGAAAAATGTATAACCGAAATAAACTTGATCAGAACCAATAGGATTAGAGATGATGATTTCAACCATGGGGGATGATTCACCATTTTTGGAGTAAAAAGTAAAAAGATTAAAAAATAATAAAATAATAAAAGTACCTTTTCAACTTGTATTTTCAACTTATCTCCCAAATTTTTTACTCAAATTTCTACCGGGAATACTCATTGGATGAAAAATTTAATTTCTTATTCAAGGAGTACCCATGTTGCATAATTTCAATGGACCGTTCTACAGGAAAAATGAGAAATACATGAAAAAATGTGATTTTAATCATGTTTTTCATGTATTTCTCATTTTTTGTGTAGCAAGATTGATCAAAAGTATGCATCATGCATACGCCTTGGCTCAAGAATCTATTTTTTCATCCAACGAGTGTTGCCACTCAAAATTTGAGTAACCGATTGGGAGCTAAGTTGTAAGTTGAAAATACAAGTTGAAAAATTCATTTTTTTGTCCTCTAAAATTTGATGAGGTAATCTAATCTTATTTTATTATGTCTAGTATTATTTTAAATTTCTTTAGGAGGCCCATTTTAGACCTCAAAATTTTCCTAATGTGAGTCATAGTTGCATTTGTAAAGGAATTTGACTTCCTTGATAGAAGATATATGTATGTGTTCAGTTACATGCAACGTGATTGGCACCACAAGGTAAGGTAATCAATATATTGTTATGATTATTTATGCACCGGCAAATATGTGTTTATGGAAGTATCATGTAGGAGATTGCATGGAAAAAATGACTTCCATGAAGTCTTGCTTATCTAAAATGACTGTATTAGTTTTTTTGTGCTAAGTGTCTTTTCAGTTCATAAACATGTGCATACTTGTCTCATTAGTTTTCTTAAGGATTGAGGATTTTAACCATGAATTGTAGATGATTTTAATGAATTAGAAGCACGAAATATGATCAAATAACATTGAAAAATAGTGTAGAACAAATAAATAAGTCACCACACATAATTTAAACAGCAGGCATGTTGAAGCAGTTCACCCTTCCTAGGCTACATTTTCTGGTCTAGCTCCCAATGGCATGTCCATATTTCATTATGCTCAAAATTTGCAAATACATGTAGTTACAGGCCTCCAACGGATGTTTTCTTTGCACCAGTGGCTCGAGAATGCTCCAATTATTGAAAAATGACTCTTCATTCACTCAGAATGGGCAGAAACTGAGTCTCCTACTCTTTTTCCTAGTTACACCTAGAAAAACTCTACTAAAAGTGAAAAACTCCAGTTAACTTGAGTTAAAATAGTGGATTTCCGCCATAATTAGTGCACCTTCTAGTCTTAACCGGTGAAATAACCACAACATTAAATGCTAGCGGTTGGGTTGGCCACATGTGCACCCCAAACCCGTGGCCTAACTGTGATGGTCGATGGAACCAACGGCAATAACTGTGGATAAGGTTGAACCAAAGTTGAAGTCGTGTTGTTAAGCGGAGACCGCGTAAAGGGTTTAACCATTTAATACATCAAATGTGACACGAAATAACATAACTTCCAGTAGATAGAAGAATATTGAAGTTTAACATTCATGGTTGGTGTTAAATGTTGTAATGTGACCACCAATATGGGACCACTGGTGGGTTGGGACTGTCGGCGGTCCCCAACCCCCAATATTCAACACATGAAACCATAAATTAACTCGATGCCTATAGTTGTTAAGATTCAATGTATAGTGCGGGTGGTGTAGACCTATGCTTTCCCTACCGAAGGTTGCAAGGTCTAGCCCTGTAGACCTCACCAAAATGTTACACAGTGGTTCAAGGGCCACGTGGCGGCCTCAGGGCTAGCCACATGGCACCTCCAAATTTGCCTTCAAAAACAACATACAACTATTCAGCCAAATAATATTGCACCACTTGTCATCCTATGGTTGGCTCTGAGGAAGGAATATTCCTTAGAATATTCCTTTTGTTGACTGGACCTCCACCCCGCTGACTGGGCATCCCAGTCAAACCTGTCGCAAAATTTACATATTTGGCATTTCGATCAGAATGAGATATCTCCCTCATACGACATCGATTTTTCTAACCGTTCATGGCGTTGAAATTAGGAAGATGAGATCTACACAACCATCCTGGTTTCAACCTAATCATGTAAATTTGACTTTTGAGCAAAATTTATGAACTCCTAATCACTCCTCCCCATTGAGAAGCTTTTGTACCCCAAAATACTTGATTACCTATTCAGTAGATGAGGGTACAACTCCCTCACCTTTCCAACCTCCATCCACTTTTCCTTGCTTGGTTTAGTGCCTTTGAGCCAAACTCCAAGGTAGTCAACACTTCCCCTCTTTGATGCTCTTGTCCTCTTGTCAAGAATTGTATCTTCCTTGAGCTCATCCAGAAATTCTGGAGAGAAATATTCAATAGCAGGTAGCTGAATGTCACTTTATTGATCATCGATCAAAGGTGGCTCATAAAAATGTAAGTTTTAAAAATTAACAACTGAATACATTTGCATATAAGAAGGCAAGTCAAGTTGAAATGCATTATTACCAACTTGCTTTATGATCTTGAATGGACCATAGCAAATGGGTTTGAGCTTTTTACCTTCCCCTTGCATCTTTTATTTGCTAATGTGCAACCATACCTCATCTCCCTCTTGAAATTTGTGATCAACTCTATGTTTTTCATGCCTCTCTTAGTATTTGCATTGAATTCTCTCAAGCTGTTCTTGAACTTGTTGATGTATAATCTGAATTTGCTCAATGAAATTCCGAGCCTTGTCAATATCACTATGGCCATCAATTGCAACACCCTTCCCAAAGATGAAGTCTAATGGTGATTTTGGAAAATACCCAAAGTATACTTCAGAAGGTGATGTTTGAGTTGAAGAGTGCTTCGCCTAGTTTTAAGCGTGCTTAATGTAATGCAGTTGCTCATCCCACAACTTAGGATGTTTGCTGCAATATCCTCTCAATATATGCACAACAGTTTTGTTCACCACCTCAGTTTGTCCATCGGTTTGCGGATGAAAATAAGTACTCTTTTTCAAATTTGTGTCTATCATACTCCATAGATTTGACCAAAAATTCCTAATGAACCTAGAATCCCTCTCACTAACAATAGAAGTTGGAAATCCAAAATGAACCCAAACATAATCTTTTATTCGAGTCAATCTAGCCATTTTTTCAACGGCTAGTTGGATTTTTCCTTTTCTATTTAAATAGGTTTCTTAATTAGATTTGTCATCTTGTCTTGATGATGAACCACACTGGCTGGTTTGAAACACGTCGACAAAAATTTCTTATATGTGATTAACACCAAAAATTTCTTACACACATTTCATGGATCACAGAAGCTAAATTCCTAATATTGGAACCCAAACATGTTGAAAATGAATTTCATTAGTTTTTTCAGTAGTAATGGTTTTATTACATGGCATAACTATACACATTTTACTGAATCTATCAACAACTACATAAAGATAATCATGTTGTTTTCTTGACATAGTTAGACCTCCAATAAAGTCCATGGAGACACTCTCCCATGGCCTTGATTGTACCGGTATTGGCCTGTAAAACCCAATATTCCTATTACTATTCTTAATTTTTGCACACATAGAACAACCTTTTATAAAATGTGACACAGTATCTATCACACGAGGCCAATAGCAATACCTCTGTAGATGCACTACTGTTTTTCTTACCCCAAAGTGTCTAGCAATAAGAGATGAATGAGCTTCTCTCATGACACTTAGCCTTTCTCCTTGTGGTATACACCGCTTACCCAAATGAAATAGCAAATTGTTATTAATATGATAATATTTTTCTTCAACTTGATTCGCTTCAGTCAAACTAGCATACACATCTTGAAAAACAACGTCATGTTCATATTGTTCAATGTAACTCACATGTACAATAGAATCATTTTTGAGTAAAGTAGATGCACTAATGATTGGCCTTGAAAGCATATCATAAAATTTATTGAAAATACATTTCTTGTACCTTATAACCAAGTGAAACTGTTGAAGAAATCACATCCACCTGAAATTTATTGATTGCTACAATTTTGTTAGAAACTATAAGTACTATAATGGCTGGTGATCGATATGCATAATAGTCTCTTTACCCATCAAGTAGTGTTTCCACTTCTTGACACTTTGTACCAATGCATATAGTTCTTTTTCATATATAGGATAATTTTTCACAGCGCCATTAAATGTTTTAGAATGAAAAGCAATAGGCTTACCATGCTGCAAAAGTATTGCACCCATGGCATAATCACTAGCATCAGTTTGAATCTTGAATGGCTATCTCAAATTTGGTAATGCAAGGACTAGAACTGAACTGATCTTGTCTTTTAAAGATTTGAAAGCTTGTTGTTTTTTGCCTCTCCATTGGAAGCCTTTCTTCACACTTGTCACTGCATGCATAGGAGCTGCGATGGAAGAAAAGTTAGCAATAAACTTTCTCCAATATTGAGCTATACCTAAGAAAATTCTTACCTCGATTACTATTGTGGGTGTGGACCAATTCACAATGGCTTCCACTTTAGAAGGATCAATTCTCAACTCTCCTCCTCCTACAATGTGTCCCAAATATACCAAAGAAGTCTTTCCAAACTCACACTTTGACATCTTAAGAAACAATTTGTCTTTCTTCATAGTATCGAGAACTCTATTCACATGTAAAACATGATCTTCTCTTGTTTTGCTGAAAATCAATATGTCATATAAGTAGACAATAACAAAGTATTCAAGGAATGGACACAAAACACTATCCATAACATGCACAAACCAAATGGCATAACTAACCACTCAAAGAGTCCTTGTTTGGTTTTGAATGCAGTTTTCCATATATCACTTTCTGAAATTCTTACTTGATGATATCAACTTCGTAAATTTAACTTAGTGCAAAACTTTTCCTCTTTCATCTGATAAAAAAAAATCATATATCCTTGGGAGTGGGTAATGCTTCTTTACCGTAATCTTGTTCAAATCTCGGAAGTCTACACACATGCGCCAAGTCCCATCTTTATTTGCTATCAAGACTATGGGTGAACCACATGGCACTTTATTTCAACATTCTCCATTATCGACATGTGATACATACCTATGTTTGGAAGAGAGAAATATTGCTCCAATTGAATCTCATGTTGAATCTCTCTTGTTGGAGGCAATCCTTGTGACTGTTGAAACATCTCATGATGTGCATTAACTAAATCATATAAATATGATTTCAACTTAGGATCACATCCCTCAAATTATTCATGATTAATATCAAATTTAGGCTTAATCATAAGAAGAAAAAAAATCTTACATGAATTTACCAGCCTCTTTACCTATCCAACATTTACCATATTAATATTTGTCTTCTTGCAAGTTGCTCTAACAATGTGCTCCTTTCCATCTTTGAATAAGTGATATTTGTTCTCATGGATATGGAATATCGATTTCCTATCATACAAATAAGGACTCCCCAACACAATAGCTATTATGTCAAACAAAACCACATCTAATTCAACTGTGTCAACAAAATGTGTAGTGATTGCAAACCACAATATACATTTGTTTGAAACCTGTAAATTTGCATCCTTACAAATCCAACCTAATGGATATGGTTTTGGATGTGGAATGGTCTCAAGGTTAAGTTTCTTGACCATGTCTGCAGAGATTAAGTTTTCTTGTGACCCACTGTTAAACAATGTGTTAATCTTGGTATGTTTGGATATGACCCTCACATGAAACAATTCAATTCTTTCTTCTTCATTTGGAGTATGTATGTGACAATTTGATGTACTAGTACTGGGTTTATTTTTAATTTATTTTCCCTTCATGTTCATCAATCCCATGGCTATAATCTTAGATTCATCACCTGAATCATCTCGTAAATCATGTAGAGTTGTAGTTGCAGTTTCCTATTTCCCTTTGTTATTGGGTTTCTTTGGCTTCATTTCGGGATGTAATTTCCAATAATGAGTTTCATCATGGCCTTCTTTTGAACAATTTTTACAAACCACCTTTTCTCCCTCTTTCTTAATAGATTCATTCTTCTTGATTTTACCTTTTGAGGTCTTCTCTTGTTTTACCCGTAAAAGGTGTCTTTCTACCCTCTTCAGAAATGTTCTTCCCTCTAGCTTCTAGATGTGTGGCCTAAACAAATACATCATCTAGATTGGTGACGTTAAACATGAGAATACTATGTTTTAGGTAGCTATGTAAGCCTCCTATGTACTTGAGCAAAGTATCTTGGTTCTGCAAATCCACCCCTAATAAGAGAGCTCTTCTCCTAAATTCGTGGGTGTATTCGTGCACATTTTGTCTCTTAAATTGCCTAAAGTTTTGCGAGTTCATTATGTCTTTCTGCATATGAGATAATGGATAAAACTGTTCTTTTATAGCAGTAATGAAAGCTTACCATGATAGAATAATCTTATTATGTTTCTTGATCTCCTCCTTTGTCTTGGATTCCCACCAATCATGTGCTTCTCCTTCCATTCTCAATGAAGCTTATTGGATTTTGATGTCATAATCTTGAAGGTTATGGATTCTCAAATAGACCTCTAATTTCCTAATCCAATTATCAAGATTTTCTGCATTGACTTCACCATTAAACATTGGCAATTTAAACTTAACATCAAGTTTCAAGAAAGGACTTTTAACAATGTTCTTTGACTTGTCTGGCTGATTTACTGAAGTAGAAGTACAGGATGATGATGATAAGGGTGAGGATGTTGGCTCTCCATTGCCTCCATTTCCTCCATTTCCCTTCTTTGATTTACCTTCATCATTGTGATCTCATGAATATCCTTGTCCTTCCTTATGAAGTTTGGATCCTTCTCCTTCTAGTCTCTCATTCCTTTCTTGATAAATGATTCTAACCATCTCAGAAATGTCAAGGAATTCTTTCCTGAACACTCTTTCTTCCTCTTTGTGATCAACTTCATGGATTTCTCCTTCTCTATGACACACGCTTAATGTAGCTCCTGTTTCCTTGGGAGGTGAACTAGGTGGTGGCCATTGTGGCAATATTTCTCTCCTTTTCTTTGGCTCTTCTTGAGACCCTTCTACTCCCACCAATTTGCCTTCTCCTCTTTTGAGCTTGAGCCTAGTAAGCATCTAAAAACTTGCAAACATTTGCACTAAATAACACCAGAGAATAAACTCTAGCACTAATACCAATCTGATCTGAAATCACTATATTAGTTTTGTTGTGCTAAGTGTCTTTTCATTTAATAAACATGTGCATACTTGTCTCATTATTTTTCTTAAGGATTGAGGATTTTAATCATGAATTGTAGATGATTTTAGTGAATTAGAAGCATGAAATAAGCTCAAATAACACTGAAAAATAGTGTAAAACAGAGAAATAAGTCACCACACATAATTTACACAGTAGGCATTGTTATCACTCTAGTAATTCTAAAGTTGTGAGATTTTTGGTTTTTAATCAAAGAACACTAGAGGTAACCACAAACCAACTTCAAACTCTAGGATCTAGCCTTCCTAGGGTTCAGAGAGGGCTCTCTCTTTAAAAATTAACTTTGTTTTGATTTGTAAATATTAGGCTAGTTATGAAAGTGCAGCTTTGGTTTGGTTTTGGTAAATTTGGTGGGAAACATCACTTGAAAGGATGGATAGTGGGAAATATATTTGTCCATTGAGCTAAGGAGTCAAAATTCAAGAAAATAGAATTGAGATCAAGGCCAAAAGGTCAAATATTTTCAGGGAAAGATAGATAACCCTTGAAGATCTTGGAAAGTTGCTTTTATGAGGTGATATGATTGGGATAAAGGGAACTTAAGAATAATTTGATCCAGAAAAGAAAGCAGTAGGAAGAGGTAAAATGAGAGAGGGAGAAATTAAGGGTTCCCTACACTGGTAATCAGAGGAAAACATAGAAATGATAACTAGTTAACAATAGGGTGTTCTTAAAAAATCCTGTAGTAATACTCCTAGTTATTCATTCAAATTTAGAACAAACATAGATGGATGAATCTAACAAAGAAAGATAACAATGAAAAGTAAGGAAGTACTTCACTCCAAATAGCTCATCACAGGAATCCTGAAGTATGATGCCAATTGGTTTGATCCATCCTGCTACTCAAAATTTGACACACAAAAGCTTTCAAGTCCAACAAAAATGACTATAACAATCTCCAGCAATTTTATTCCACACAAAATACTTCTAAATATGAAGTATATATACATAGTTCTTTACAAAATATCCTAGAATAGTTCTAGGAATTATCTAAGGGAAAATAAAATATATTTCCAACGATAATTGGGACAGCTGTTTCACAAATCAGCAAGTTGTCCTATTTATCCAAAAGAAGTAGAAACTGCTTTGAGGATAAGATGTAGTTGGCTGCCTTGGTGTCCTCCTGGCTGGCTTTAGATATTTAAATTTGTTTTTGGAATCTGATATGCCTTGTTTGATACTCTATCTACGATTCTCTTTATTCACTTATACTCTCTAAACTTTGATACTCTTTAAACTCTGATACTCTTTAACCATAATAAAAAAATGTTTACTGTTGTAAAAAAATTGTTTACTATAAATAAATAAAAAATTATCCTTCTTTCATTTGTCTGTCTTTTATCCTTCGTAATAAATCTGTGAGTGATTTCCAATCCTCATCTTTAGGAATTTGTATCTTTTTTAATTTCCTGAAGTTTTCATCAACTTCAGCGTATCTGGAAAAATTTGGCTTGATGATAAACAAGTTTTTTATCTCATGTTGCAAATAGAATAAGTCTTCAAAGATTTTGAGTAAGACTTTTCCAATTGGAATGCCTTGTCCTTGTGGTTTATTTACGTGTTATTTTGCAAAATCTCTAATTTTCTTATCATAGTCATTTTGAGGGATCAATTTATCATTAATTACCATAATGTCAGGGAATGCTTTTGGCCTCAAATTTGTAAACTTGACCATAAACCTGGTTATGGCAGTATTCATACTCTCACACTTTTCTTCCAGTTGGCTCATCAGATTCTTATTTGTAGTAACTTTCCTAATTTCTAGGATAGTTTCAGTCGTATCAATAATCTTGAGTTCTTCTAACTCCTGTCTATTTTTACTATTGAGGAATGCGATCAACTTTAAAGCTTGTTTTGGTTTATCATCCAGTTCACTTTGAGTCTTTTGAATTTCTACTCGGGCTTTTAGTAATAACTCTCTTTGTTCAAAAATTACCTAAATTGAAGGCCATACATCATGGATGGCTTCAATAACATTGTTCCAAAGATGATTTTTTATATATGATATTTGTTCCTTCAATGTCAATTCCTTCTGCAATTTCTTCAACTCTCTATTCAGTCTGATGGCATTTTGTTCATGTGTCTTTACATTTATATGAGCCAATTTATTTGACTTCTCAAGATTCTCTATTACCTGTTTCAATCTACTAATTTAATTTGTCTTAAGAGACATTTCCTCCATAGCTTTCACCAATTTGTTGGCTTCATTTATATGGTGCACTGCAGTTGTAGATGATTCAGTATCTGAGGTTGTGGAAGAAGTTACTGGCACTGTAGTAGCCAATGGAACTTTGGTTGCCAACTCTTCAGCTAGAGTTGAAGGCATGACCATAGTGACCATGGGGATAACTATAGGTGGCTCTGATACATTCACTATTTCCTTTTCATGGACAAGTTTTTCCATCTAAATCTCCATCTCCTTAACCTAGACTGTCAACTAAAAAATTAAATCCATCATGTCATATTTTTCTTTCTTCCCTTCTATTATTTATTTTGTTCGAGGATGTTCACTTTGAGGAAGTTTAAGCTATTTCCTCAAAGTTGCTATATCTTCATTCTTTTTCTTCACCAATAACTCTGCTGCTTTGATATTAATAGGGTCATATCCCACCTGCAAAACTAGTTCTTCTAAGTCTTTTATCCTTAGATCCTTGGAATACAATGAGGCTTTGTCCATCTTCATATGATTTTTCATGTTGGAGATGGTGTTTTGGAGTCTTTGAGTACTCATGGCTTTATTTGTGATAATAGAGTATAACATTTCTAATGTATTTATACGGAACTCAATTTGATCAAGAGCATGGATCTTATCTGTATGTACTTCCAAATCAACATTATTATAATCTGCCACTGTCTTTGGAGATTTGACTGTAGGCTGCAACACTGACACGATTAGCCTTGGATTTGAATAATCAAATGCAGAAAGGAGCCTGTTTTTCACACTTGGATTCTGTTTGAGACATTGAGAATAAATAATATTTTTTATCTCCTCATTCCTCAGCTTGATTTGTTTATATTTTTCTTTGATATCCAAATCTTTTTCCTTAGCTGCCTGTGAGGAAGAGGCTTCCATGCTTTGTTGTCTTTCTATCAACTGTGCATCTTCATTGTTGATTTTTTCTTCATTCTGATTCTTATTAGTTGGCTCATTGATAATCACAATAGAAAAATTTGTTCCTGGAAAATCTGTGTTGGTATCTATAAGCTCTGTTTCATCCACATCAATTTTTACCTTTCCTTTACTTGTTGAATCTAACTTGGGCATTTTTTTATATATTATCTTGAATTTGGTTTCAGTTTTAGTTTCTGCAACATAGGCTCCTTTTTCCCTTACTCTCTTAGTGGACCTTTCTGGCTGATTTGCAGTCTCCAAAGTATGACTAGTATTACTTTGTTTTACTACATCTGTTAAGGTATTTTCAGTCCAGTCAATCTGATTTGCAAATTTTTCTATTTCTGGTTTTGATTCATGGATGAAGGGTGTTAACTTGCATTTAACCCTTAGCTTACTCAAGATCCCTTGTGGATCATAATTCCAAGGAAAACTTTCTTCCAATTTGAATTCCAATAATTTCTTTTTTGCTTATTTCTCTGCATCCCTGTGATTGCAGATGAATGGCCCTATCTGATTCTTTAGTTTGAATTGAGTTTTATTCTTAGCTGCCATGAAATTTATGGAATCAGAGTTTAGGATATGCCTGATATACTCCAAGGCAAAGATCCTCATTGAAGGATGTTTGGGTAATTTGTAAGGTAACAAATTTGACCCAAAGACTATGATCTCAGTATAATTTTCGTATAAATACTAGTCACCAACCTTATTCTTCTCTAACAACTGAAATATGTTTTTCATTTCTTCATTTATCATTGGGTGCTTTGTTTTTGTTCACATTGTAATCACTGGATGTAGGAATAACTCTCAAAATTCTGAATAAGTGAAATCTCTAGATTCTTTCCTGAGCAAGGATGTCTAGAAAATGACAGATAGAGGATTTCCCTCTATGTCAAGCTTTCAGAGAGTAACTGGAAAATTATCTGATTGAAAGTATAAAAACATATGGAAAAGGAAGGAAGTATATTTGAACACTCCCTCAATTTGCAAATTGGTCAATTGATAATGAATACTATTTGCAATGAAACAAGCATAATCAAATATTACTAATGGGGGTTTACCTAGGGAGAAAGTGGATAAGAACCCCAAGATGGACTCATCTGTGTGCTCATCATAAAAATATCCTAGGATGAAGGAAAGCATGGAAATCACATGTCTTAAACCTTCTATGAATTTAGCAGTCGAATATGGGGGATTTAGCTTAAAAATTTCTACATGAAAAGGCATAAATGTATGAAAAATCATGAATCTCTTGGGAAAATCTGGGCTGATATATAACTTGGTGAGGGCCTCCATAGATAAAGGGACTACTTAGGAGTTAGGCTAAATCTGTAGCATCTGGTTAATTAATTCTGCAGTAATGGTAAAAAGCACTTCTTTATTAGCATTTACAATGGCTCTTTGCTCAGGCACATAATGTTGTTGATATAACCTAATGACTTCCTGGCATGGATGAGTTAAAGGGATAACATATTTGGGCAAGTGGGATTCCAAAATATGGACTTCTTCTTCATTATATAAGGACTTCTCATAGCACCATTTATGAATATCTAGCAGGTTAAATTCAATAATGGAATTTGCTATCTTGTAACCAACATCATCCAATAGAATATGTTCAATGTCTATGACTGGCAGTTGTAAAGGATTGACAACAATAGCAGTATTAGAAGTCATGAAAAGGGTTGTTTTAGACACTTTGGAAGCTTCAGGTTTGCTAGAGCTCTGCTTTTTAGGCATTTTAGGCTACTTCTGCAAGTTTATATTGTTTGCAGTAGTATTTTCACTTTCAGCAGAGACTTCTTGGATAAATAGGTGAAGGATACTCTCTTCTTTGAGCTTTCTTTTCAATTAGGTCTGTCAAAGAGGTTTATAGGATTTTGAACTAGATTAAAACAAGAAACAAGGGTTTCCTGAGTCTTTTAATGAGAAATTGGGTTAAAAAATCTGTTGAAATTAGGCAAAGATGTTTTAGATACCTTCATAGGTTTTCTGGCTTAATTCAGGGCTTAAAATAGTTCATGAAACTATGAAAACTCACAAATTTCTTCAAAAATTGTGCGCAACAGTTTAAAATAGGGTTTCTGGAAAAAAATTGACAGGTTTTGGCCTATTTTTGGACTATTTTGATGGACTTATTTTGATATTTATGGATCTATGAACGAAATTTGTATTTTAAAAGGCCTTTAAAATTAATTGCAAGCTCAAATTTTAGAGAAATACCTTTTGTATGCAGGTATTCGGGCTTCGGAACAGTTTTTGAGGTTTTTGAATGAGTTGATAACTTATTTAGATTTTCTGGAGCAATGTAAAGCTCCTCGGCAATCTTCAATTGTCACAGGGTAAATTTTGTAGGCTTTTGGGCATAGAAATGGCGAAAAAATGATGTTTTACGGTTGGGAGGCTCCGTGTAGGGTTAACGTGCAGAAGAATAAGAAATATATGCATTTTCATAAGTTTATTAAACATTTTGGTTACATTTGACTCTGCATTGAATGATGGTCACATCAGGTGGGAGTGGTGGTTTCAGACTTGGAGGATCAAAACCGTCAGTGGTTACCACGTGACATTATGATAGTAAGAGGTTTCGGGGCTAACCCACGTGATCCAATGAGAAATGGGCTCATGGAGGAGAGATAAAGTTCTAACACCGCCCATTTCACATAGAAATGGAACGGGGGTGATCACGCAACTTTTCTACGGGATATTGATTTCTATCCGTCAGATCTGGGCAGGTTAATGTGAATGGTGGCGATTGATTGGTGGAGTTGCATTGGGAAGGACTGTGGCCGGGGTATCATATGTGGGGATGGGTTTAAACTTTATGAAAAGGCGTTTAAACAAAGTTTTTTAAACCTTAGGCTTTATATAATATGTGGCGGGGGTTTAAGGTTTATTATTAAATTCAAACATTTATACAATGTTTCAATCAATGTATCAGAGTGAGCGTTTATTATATACTTTTATCAAATGTAATTAACACTTGTTTAAACTACATGGGGTGGGATATTTGTGTTATAGATATGTTTAGACCAATGGGATAATTGGGCAGGGTTATATATTTGCGCACATGGGATATAAAACATTTGTTTAAACTTAAAATAAAGGGTTTGTGGGTTATTTAAAAATAAAGGGTTTTAATACTATACAGGTGGGAATAGTTAGGGATTTAATAAAAATAAGTTAGGTGTTAATATAAAAAAAGGGATAGTGTAATGGACATAAAATACATGTTAACTCTAAGTAAAGTGCCAAAAATAAAGCATTGCTTTATCTTTATTATATTTCACACTTTAACTTAGGATCCACATTTAACTTAGGATAAAATGTATTTTGAGGGTTTATGCATGATTTTTGAAAGGGAATGAGATTAGCTATTTAGGGTTTAGCTTTTACTAAGTCAATATAGGTCTTTACTTAGGAAAAGGGATTATGATTTATGATTTAAGGGTAAATGATGATGAATGTGGGTCTAGTGTGGGAATTCGATATTTTTAACTAATCAGTCATCGAGCCTTGGGTCCGGTCCCAACAAAATTTACAGAAATTCTCTGAGAATATTTTACTCATAGGTTAGAATACTGAATATTTGTAGGGGAGGGGAAATAAGTAATTTTTCCCAATGATGCATTATTACATGATTTCTCAACTACTTTCTACCTACCCATCTTTATATCTAACATTTTTACTTCATTTTCATGGGTGCATTTAGGCTTGCAACCCTAAAAAAAATTTCTTTCAAAGCACAAAACTATCTAAGTCTACCTTATTTCATCTGAGGGCTCAGATTAAACTATTGAGCTCCTCATTATTCTCTACCTATCTACTGATTTGTGAAGTTTAAAATGTTTGACAAATATTTATTCTTTATCTAAAACATGAAATTGAAAGCATGAAAAGTTAAGATTAAACTATTTAACTGATCATGGATTATGGAATTTATTGACACTTTACACATAATCATTATTCTTGCAGTAAAGTAAAAGTAGTGGAATTTGGATTTGCTCACTTTTAAGCTCTTATTTTGTCTCTTTTTTCTTTTGGATTCTATATTTTTCTAAGTCCTTTGATCTTTCATTTAGGAATTTTTACTCTCTTTTTGGATTTTTTATTATTTTTTCAATTTTTCAAAATATGGGAAAACAATTTGCAGAAAGCAAGGCATGTACATATTTACAAGACTATCAAAGTCAATTCAAAATTTATGAACCCTATTACTATATGACCCTAACAGTGGCTCCACATGGGGATGGCATTTCCTGGTGAAATGTCAAGAAGCTTAAGACTAGTAGCCTTTGGAATTTGACTGTGATGACCCTGTAAATGTCTTCTGATATATGCAATTTATTCATACTTATGATATTTACCTCTCAAAGCTTAGGGCCTTCTCTCAGGGCTTCAAATTTGTTAGGGAAACATCCAATCAATCTAAAATTTGCAATTTATATTTACAATGATCAAAGTGAATAAAAAATAACTACTTGTTAACTCAGGAGAGTAGTAGTGCTTCAAAATTCTACCATTTACTGGTCCTTCTTTCAGATCTATTCCATCCATTTCTTTCAAAACGAAAGCATTATTACCTCTATATCCATAAATCATGTAAGGTCATTTCCACAGAAAATCAAATTTTCCATGTTTATCGTTGTCTTCTCTTCTGGAATCCCACTTTAACACTATCTCCAATGTAAAAATCATCCTTTTTAGTTTTTTTATCAAAAATTTTCTTGATTTTATCCTGAATGACTTGAGATTTGATATAAAATTGTTTTCTTGTTTGCTACAAGTGAATATTTTGATTGATCCTTCTTTGAATTTCATTTGTTTCAAATTTTAACTCTTGAATAATTTTCATCACTGGTACACCTAGGGAGGATGGAAAAACAACATCAATTCCATAAACAAGTTGTTAAGGGGAAGTACCAATGGATTTTTTAGTAGTAAGTCTATCTGCCCATAAGAAATTGATTAAATTCTTATTCCAATTCTTTTTATCGTCTTCAAGTAACTTTTTGATGATGTTTACAAGGCTCTTGTTTGAGGATTCAACTAAGCCATTACCTTGGGGGTATTATGCAGTAGAATGACCTAAGGTAATATGGTATTTGTGGAAAAATTCAATCATTTTCCTAGACTTGAATGCTGCTGCATTGTCAGTAATTATGTTTTGGGGACATCCAAATCTTGAAAGAATGTTACTTTCTAGGAAGGAAATAATGACAGTATATGTGGCTTGCCTGGATGGCATGGCTTCAATCCACTTGGTAAAATAATAAGTGGCTGTGAAAATTCACTTACGTTGGCCTAAAGATGGACACTGAATTTCACCAATGAAGTCTAAACCCCATTGTTGAATTGGCATTTCAGTTGAAATAGGTTTTAAAGTGAGGGGTAATAATTTTTTCTTACCCTCAAAAATTTGGCACTTGTGACAGGAAGTTACATACTTTTTGACATCAGCAAACAAAGTAGGCCAGTAAAAACCAGCTCTCAAGATCTTGTCTACAGTAGTTTTCCAATATAGATGTCTTCCACAGTCACCTACATGAAATTCTTCAAGTATTTTGTCAGCTTCTTCCTTTAATAAACAATTTAATAAAATCCCACTATGATCTCTCCAAAAAAGTACATTTTCTAAAATACAAAATCTTACTGTCTTTAGTTTTAAAAATCTAGATTTGGTTCTTCATAGTCTAGGAGGAGCTTGTAAGTTTAGGAGTACAAATATGATATCTTTATACCAAGGTGAGTCTGAGAAGGCTTCACTGACCATTAGAGTCACCATCTCTTCCTAATCATCTACTTGGGCAATAAAATTTATGTCTAGGGAAGTACAGTTAGCTTCAACCATAATTTTGGTTAATCCTTGACCCTTGATAAACTTTGTGGGTTTTATCTCTATGTCATATTCTAAGATAGTGGAAATCCACTTACCTCTTCTTCCATTAGGACCATCCTGAGTAATAATGTCTTTTACTACAAAATTTGGGACATAGGCAATGATGTGAGAATAGAGAATATAAACTCTAAAGTCTTTAATGGCCTTTACCAAAGCTAAGGCTTGTTTCTCCATGATGTTGTACTTCAAAGGGGCATCTCTAAGGGTCTTACTAAAGAAAGCTATGGGCTGTTCAAATCTCTGGTCATTTTTCTGCAGTAAAACTGCAATAATGGTATGTTCTAAAGAAAATGAAAAAATTATGATTTTTTTCTTAAAGTCAGAACTTATTAGGACTGGAGTTTTAGTTAAGGCTTCTTTGATGGAGTCAAATGACTATTTAGCCTCAATAGTCCATTTAGGAACTGAATCATTTTTAAGCATGTTATTTAGTTCTCTAATCATCTGAGCTAAATTCGATATGAATCTTCTTAAAAAATTAATCTTACCTAGAAAAGCTTGTAATTCTTTGATGTTTCTTGGTGGACTGATGTTAAGAATTGCTTCTATCCTAGCAGGATATATTCTGATTCCTTCTTTAGAAATTATGTGTCCAAGTAACTTACCTTCTTCTAATCCAAATAAACTTTTCTTAGGGTTTAAAGAGATTCCAAATTTCTTGCATTTAATAAAAACTTGTCCCAAATGATCCAAGTGTTCATTATCAGTTTTGGAAAACACAGTAATGTCATCTAATTAAATTACTAAGAAATCATGTATTTCCTTTGCAAAAGCTATGTTCATAGTCCTTTGAAAGGTTGCCCCTGCATTCATTAGCCTAAAAGGAATTTTCACATACATAAAAGTGCCCCAAGGATTAGTAAATGTTGTTTTGGCTTAATCTTCTTTTTGGACTAAAATCTGGTTGTATCCTGAAAAACCATCTAAAAGTGAAATCCTAGAAGAGCCAACCACCCTTTGTAATATCTGATCCATTTTATGTAAAGGGTAATTATCTTTTAAGGACACTTTGTTTAGATTCCTAAACTCAACACATAATCTAATCTCTCCTGCTTTCTTTCTTGTTGGAACTAGGTTGGAAACCCAATCAGAATATCTGATTGGTGCAATTATTTGTGCATCATACATTATTTTCACTTCCTTTTCTATTAAAGGCAATAAAACAGGGTTAATTCTTCTCAACTTTTGTTTAAAGATCTTTTGATTTTATTTTATTGGAATTTTATGTTGAATTATGTTGGTATCATAGGATTTGAGATCCTCATAACGCCAAGAAAAAAAAATCTTGATATTCCTTTAAAAGAGCAGTGTATTTTTCCTTTTCTTGTTGAGGTAAGGTTTTGGAAAGTTTGATTATTTTTGGTTTTAACTCTGTACCAATATTGTATTCTTCTATATCATATCTAACTGGGTTCATTTTGGGTTTTCTAGCTACATCATGTGAGTCAAAAATATCTTCTAAAGGAGTTAAACCTTTCAGTAAGAAATTATCCTTGAGATTCAATATGTCAAATTCATCATCAATAATTTCTTCAATCTCTACTTTCTCTAAGTTATCAATATCTGATTGACTAAATCTAGTTGGTTTAGCAAACTTTATTCTATTTACATCTGTATTATTTAAATCTATTTCACAATCTAAATATTGATCTATAGTACAATCTGTATCTATCTTACAATTTTGAAACTCACCTTCATTGTTCATAAACTTGTAAATCTATTCATATTGAGAAAAAATTTGCCAATATTTGAGATTCTCTGGAATTATTGGTCTATGCTTGACTTCAGTAGTATATCTATGATTAGGTTGGAATGGTAAATTGCATGTACTAGCAAAGGTTGCTAGACAGTGAGCCTGTATATTTTGTTTTGTAGGTATAGCAACAAATTTACATTCCAATAAATCATTGGTTAAATCTAGCACAATATATCTATATCGACTTAATCTAGGATTGTAAATAGAATATACTCCATTTATTTTCTTTATGATAAACTCTAAATATCCCATGATTAATATTCTTTTTCCTCCGGAGTTCCTAATAATTTTGATTCCTAGAATGAGGGATTCATACTCAGCCATATTATTTGTACATTTGAAATTGAGCCTGAATGCATTGCCTTCTGAGTGATTAGTCTCCATGTTGGTTATCCAAACTCCTGCTCCTGCTCCTAACTTATTTAATCAAAGTCTAAATGCCACAAAGATTCATGAAAGATATTATCATTGTTTGGTGTTTTCTTTTTCTCTACTAGTTCAGTTTGGATTTCATTAGTTTTGGAGTTACATAAGATAAAATAATCAAGGTCAGTTGGTGTATAATAAATTGGGTAATTTATAAATCTTTCTACACTATTGACCATGAAATTCATAAATTTTTCCCTATATAATTTCTTAGGCTGACCAAAAAATGATATAGTAGCATAAGACATGTCCAATTGTAGAGATCCTTGTAACTTTGCTCCCCATGAATGAGATAGTAACATTCCATATTTAGGTGGGATATCAACTACTACAATTTCCATTAATATACTGTTACTAGGATATTGAGCTAGTGTTACACACAAATCTTTGATTAAATCTAAGCATTTTACTTTACTTGAATCAAATGAAAAAAAATCTTTGTATGGCCTTGTGATTTCTAAATTCGGAGTTTCCATTATGGTTTTAGGCATGAGATTATGGGAAGCTCCTAAATCTAGCATGGCATTATGTAAAATTTGATAATGAATGGTAAGACTGATATAAAATGGAAGTACTACTCCATCTACATGTTTTCCATTCACATCTAGGCCAAAAATCAACTGGTTGATCATCATTTCGATTTATGGAATCTTCTCCATCATTCATGTTTAATGTTTCAGTTATGGTTGATTTATATAAGTCATGTTTTACCAATTCCGTTAAGGGAATTGGCATTTTTAGCTTTTCAATTTCAGATTATATGTTGAATGTAGGCTTTGATTTACTTATTTGAATCAAATCTTCTTTGGTAACTAGAGTTTGGGTAGGTTTGTTTTGTTTTTCTACTGTTATGTTTTCATTTCCAATTAGTTTAAAATTCCCTTTTTGAGTTTCTTGTGTCTTACTACTCCTAATTTTCTTTTCAAGGATTGTTTGTGAAGCAGTAGATGTTTTTTTAGAATTAGAATTATCAACAGATGTTTTTGAAGTAGCAGTTTTTGGATCCACTGATTTAGGATTAGTATAGGGTATTTTAGGATCTAAATTTGTTGTTTTAACAGAATTAGAAGTTTTTGCAGCAGTAGATTTCTGTGAATATTTTGTAGCTTGAGAAACTTCATCAATAATATCAATGATCTTTGGGCTTCATGCATATTTAGGACTAGAAATGTTGTGGGAAGAACTAGAGTTTTGCTTGTTTTCCCTTGGGAGAATTTGCAGAACTTTTGTTTTTGGAGCTTCTACTGTTTTCTTATTCTGTGTTTGGGAAGTTTTCTTGTTAGAAGACTCATTTTTTTTCTTATTTCTAAGGTTATATTCACTGTGTATTTCATTTATAGCATAATCATAACCTTGTTTATAATCAAAGGATTCACTTTAATCTAATTTGAGTTGTTGGAGTTCAAATAATTCTTGATCTTCCTGAGTAAGAAACATAGTATTATTATCATCTATTCCCATTAGATTTATTGCATTCTCATCATCAACATTATTCTAATAACTTTCAACATAGTTCTCTTGGAAGGGGGGCCTTATTGTCTGGTGTGGGGTTGTTTCTTTTGCTTTTCCTAAATTTGTGCTTTTCCTAAAATTTGGATTTATGATTTACTGTTGATTATCCCATTGAGGTATTCTCTCTATGTTGTCTAGTCTATCCATTATCTTGCTTAAAGTTTCAGCTAACATGTCTATTTTTTAGTCTAAATTGGAGGTTTCTTCTTTAATGGTCACTCTTCTCTCATTTCTAAGTCTAGCTTTTCTGGCTAAAATGTTTACTTCTACACTAACAACATCTGTTTGCATTCTTTGTAAGGTTTCTACACTTCTTTCCTTCAACTGATAAGCCATGTCTGTGTCAAATCCATCAGGGAATTTGAGTAGGACAGAATCAGGAGTGGGTTTAATATTTTAAGGGATGGAATTGTAAACATTGTTATATCTAGTGCAGTAGTCTTGGATTGACTTATTTGGAGCTCTTCTGATGGCATCAAATTCAGACAATATCTGGAGTGGATTCTTTTTCTTTTCCCATTCATTTAGAAACAATCTATGAAATATAGCTAAATCAGTTACACTACCAACAACAAGACCTTTAAACAACTTCTTAACTTTTCATGTTAATGTTTGTGCAAATAACCTCATTTGAACATCTGAATCATCAATCTCATGGAGTTCAAAGAAGTCTATCATTTTAGTTATGTGTTGCTGAGTTGTATAATGGGTAGTGGCATAAAACCGCGGTATCTGACTCTAATAGTCTTTAGGTATGTCATGAATCTATTGTGGTAAGAAAAGGGGAGCATACCTAATAGCGATAGCTTGAAGTTTAGCTTCGCTAGGAGGTAAAGTAGAAGTTCTTAGGCTGAATTGGAAGTGATAGCTGATGAACTAAAAGATGTATTTGAGGTGATGGGAAATGAAACTGGAATATATATGGAACTATTAGGGAATGAGGATGATGTGTTTGAAAAATCAAAAGGTGAGCTAGTGGATATAATGGATGAAGTGAGTGGTGGAAATAGTACTCTAGGTTGTAAAGGTAATTTAGGGATAAATGGATCTATAGATGTGGTGGTATTGGAAGCTATATATGATGTAGCAGCATATAGAGATGAATCTATAGTTGGTATTATGGTGGTATATAGCTTTGAAACTAAACGCTTAGTGGTATAGCCTAATAATTGAGCTAATTTAATAGATTCATCAATATCTTTGAGAATAGTAGCATTAATTTCTTCAATTTTCATCTGATATTCAAATTTCTTTGATTTAGATTCTACTGTAATATTTTTATGTTTTCTTTCCAAGAATGAAATAAAAATAGGGTCTAAAAAAGTAGTATAAATATCACTTTCAGATTTACTTCTAAAAAAATAATGCTCAAATTTTAGATCAAAATCTATATCTTGCAAACTTACTAATTTTTGTGGTAATGAATTGACTCTTTTTAATGATACTTTAGTTTCTAAATTTTCTATATGTTTTTCTTTTTACCAATTCGGTCTGGGTTGTCTACTATAACAACACGTTTAGGATTCGGGTTAGACCTGGTATAGTAAATTTTCCTAGAAGCCATAATTACAGTTTTTATTTAATACCCACAACCAATAAAAGCAATCTTAAAGTAAAATGATGAATAAAATGATTTCCTTTAAGACTAGTTTTATGACTGAGGATTGGTTCGTTCCCCGGTGGAGTCATCAGTAATGTTATCACTCTACTAATTCTAAAGTTGTGATATTTTTGGTTTTTAGTCAAAGAACACTAGAGGTAACCACAAACCAACTTCAAACTCTAGGAACTAGCCTTCCTAGGGTTCAGAGGGGGCTCTCTCTTTAAAATTTAACTTTGTTTTTATTTGAAAATATTAGGCTAGTTATGAAAGTTCATCTTTGGTTTGGTTTTAGTAGATTTGGTGGGAAAAATCACTTGAAAGGATGGATAGTGGGAAATTTATTTGTCCATTGGGCTAAGGAGTCAGAATTCAAGCAAAAACAACTGGGATCAAGGCCAAAAGGTTAAATTTTTTCAGGGAAAGATTGAAAACCTTTGAAGATCTTCGAAATTTTTTTTATGAGGTGATATGATCGAGATAATGGGCACTTAAGAATCCTTTGATCTGGAAAAGTAAGCAGTAGGAAGAGGTCAAATGAGAGAGGGAGCACTTACTAGTTCCCTACACTGGTAATTAGAGGAAAACATAGAAATGATAACTAGTTAAAAATAGGGTGCTCTTAACAAATCCTGTAGTAATACTCCTAGTTATTCATTCAAATTTAGAACAAACATAGATGGATGCATGTAACAAAGAAAGATAACAATGAAAAGTAAGGAAATACTTCACTCCAAATAGCTCATCATAGGAATCCTGAAGTATGATGCCGATTGGTTTGATCCAACCTGCTGCTCGAAATTTGACACACAAAAGCTTTCAAGTCCAACAAAAATGACTATAACAATCTCCAACAATTTTATTCCACACAAAATACTTCTAAAGATGAAGTATATATACATAGTTCTTTACAAAATATCCTAGAATGGTTCTAGGAATTATCTAAGGGAAAAGAAAATACCTTTACAGCAATAATAGGGTCAGCTACTTAACAAATCAGCAAGCTATCCTATTTATCCAAAAGAAGTAGAAACTTCTTGAGGATAAGATGTAGTTGGCTTCCTTGGTGTCCTCCTGGCTGGCTTTAGATATTTAAATTTGTTTTTGGAATCTGATCTGCCTTGTCTGATACTCTATGATTCTCTTTATTCACTTATACTCTCTAAACTCTGATACTCTTTAAACTCTCATACTCTTTAACCATAATAAAAAATTGTTTACTGATGTAAAATATCTGTTTTGATTGTAAATCAAAAAACAATTTTCTCCTTCTTTGATCTGTCTATCTTTTATCCTTCATGATAAATTTGTGAGTGATTACCAATCCTCATCTTTAGGAATTTGTATCTTTTTTAATTTCCTGAAGTTTTCATCAGCTTCAATGTATCTAGAAAAAGTTGGTTTGATAATAAACAAGTATTTTATCTCATGTTGCAAATAGAATAAGTCTTCAAAACTTTTTAGTAATACTTTTGCAGTTGGAATGCCTTTTCCTTGTGGTTTATTTACCTGTTCTTTTGCAAACTCTCTAATTTTCTTATCATAGTCATTCTGAGGCATCAGTTTATCATTAATGACTATAATGTTAGACAGTCCTTTTTGCTTCAAATTTGTAAACTTGACCATAAACTTGGTTATGGAAGTATTCGTACTCTCACACTTTTCTTCCAGTTGCCTCATCAGATTCTTCTTTGTAGTAACTTTCCTAATTTCTAGGATAGTTTTGGTCCTATCAGTTATCTTGAGTTATTCTAACTCCTGTATGTTTTTACTGTTGAGGAATGTGATCAGCTTTAAAGCTTGTTCTGGTTTGTCGACCAGTTCACTTTGAGCCTTTTGAATTTCTGCTTTGGCTTTTAGTAATAACTCTCTCTGTTCAAAAACTACCTGAATTGAAGGCCATACATCATGGATGGCTTCAATGACATTGTTCCAAAGATGATTTTTGATATATTATATTTGTTCCCTCAATATCAATTCCTTCTACAATTTCTTCAACTCTTCATTCAGTCTGATGGCATTTTGTTCATGTGTCTTTGCATTTATCTAAGCCAATTTATTTGACTTCTCAAGATTCTCTACTACCTATTTCAAACTACTGATTTTATTTGTCTTAAGAGACATTTCCTCCATAGCTTTCACCAATTTGTTGGCTTCATCTGTATGGTGCACTGCATTTGTAGATGATTCAGTAGCTGAGTTTGTGGAAGAAGTTACTGGCACTGCAATGGCCAGTGGAATTTTTGGTGCCAAATATTCAGCTAGAGTTGAAGGCACAACTGTAGTGAGCATGGGGATAATTGTAGGTGGCTTTGATATGTTCATTGTTTCCTTTTCATGGACAAGTTTGTCCATCTGAATCTCCATCTCCTTAACCTAGGTTGTCAACTGAAAAGTTAAATTCGTCATGTCATCTTTTTCTTTCTATCCTTCTATTATTTCATTTGTTTGAGGATGTTCACTCAGAGGAAGTTTAAGATGTTTCCTCAAAGCTGCTATATATTCATTCTTTTTCTTCACCAATAATTCTTCTTCTTTGATATTAGTAGGGTCATATCCCACCTGCAAAACTAGTTCTTCGAAGGCTTTCATCCTTAGATCCTTGGCATACAATGAGGCTTTTTCCATCTTCCTCTAATATTGCATGTTGGAGATGGTGTTTTGCAGTCTTTGAGCACTCATGGCTTTATGTGTGATAGTAGTGTATAGCATTTATCAGGTCTATCTATGGAACTCAATTTCATCAAGAGCGTGGATCTTATCTGTCTGGACTTCCAAATAAACTTTCTTATAATATGCCACTGTCTTCGGATATTTGACTGTGGGCCGCAACATTGACATGATTAGATTTTGATTTGAATAATAAAATGCAGAAAGGAGCCTATTTTGCACACTTGGAGTCCATTTGAGATATTGAGAATAAATATTATTTTTTTTCTCCTCTTTCTTCAGCTTGATTTGTTTATATTTTTCTTTGATATCCAGATATTTTTCCTCAACTGCCTATGAGGAAGAGGCTTCCATGCTTTACTATATTTCTATCAATGTGCATATTCATTGTTGATTTGTTCTTCATTCTGATTCTTATCAGTTGGCTCATTGATAATCACAGTAGCAACATTTGTTTCTGGCAAATCTGTATTAGTATCTAGAAGCTCTGTTTCTTCCACATCAATTGTTACCTTTCCTTTACTTTCTGAATCTAACTTGGGCATTTTGTTATATATTATATTGAATTTTGTTTTAGTTGTAGTTTCTATAACATAAGCTCCTTCTTCCATTACTCTCTTAGTGGACCTTTCTAGCTGATTTGCAGTCTCCAAAGTATGACTAGTATTACTTTGGTTTACTGCATCTGTTAAGGTGTTTTCAGTCCACTCAATCTGATTTTTCAATTTTTCTATTTCTATTTTTTCTTCATGGATGAAGGGTGTTAACTTGCATTTAACCCTTAGCTTACTCAAGATCCCTTGTGCATCATAATTTCAAGGAAAAATTTCTTCCCATTTGAATTCCAATAGCTGCTTTGTTGCTTCTTTCTCTGCATCCATGTGATTGTAGATGAATGGCCTTATTTGATTCTTTTGTTTGAATTTAGTTTTCTTATTAGCTGCAATGAAATTTATGGAATCAGAGTTTAGGATCTACCCGATATAATCCAAGGCAAAGATTTTCATTGAAGGATGTTTGGGTAATTTGTAAGGTAACAAATTTGACCCAAAGACTTTGATCTCAATATATTTTTCATAAAAATACCAGTCACCAACCTTATTCTTCTCTCAAAACTAGAATATATTTTTCATTTCTTCATTTATCCTTGGGTGCTCTGTTTTTTTTAACATTGTAATCACTAGATATAGGAATAACTCTAAAAATTTTGAATAAGTGAAATATGTACATTCTTTCCTAAGCAAGAATTTCTAGAAAACGACAGATAGATGATTTCCCTCTATGTCAAGCTTTTGGACAGTAACTGGAAAATTATCTGATTGAAAGTATTAAAACATATGGAAAAGGAAGGAAGTATATCTAAACACTCCCTTAATTTGCAAATTGGTCAATTCATAATGAATATTAACTGTAATGAAACAAGAATAATCAAATATTACTGATGGGGGTTGACCTGGGGATAAAGTGGATAGGAACCCCGAGATGGACTCATATGTGTGTTCATCAGTAAAATATCCTAGGATGAAGGAAAACATGGAAATCACATGTCTTGAACCTTCTGGGAATTTAGCAGTAGAATATGGGGAATTTAGCTTAGGAATTATACATGCAGAGGCATAAATATCTGAAAAATCATGAATCTCTTAGGAAAACCTCGGCCGATATATAACTTGGTGAGGGCATCTATAGATAAAGGGACTGCTTGGGGGTCAAGTTGAAGCTATAGCATTTGGTTAATTGATTCTTCTTTAATGGTAAAAGGAACTTATTTATTGGCATTTACAATGGCTCTTTTCTCAGGCACATAATGTTGTTGACATAACCTAATGACTTCCTGGCATGGGTGAGTTAAAGGGACAACATATTTGGGAAAGTGGGATTCCCAGCTACAGACTTATTCTTCATTATCCAAGGACTTCTCATAGCACCAGTTATAAATATCTAGGAGGTTAAATTCAATAATGGTATCTGCTATCTTGTAATCAACATCAACCAATGGAATATGTTCAATGTTTATGACTGGGTTTTGTAAAGGATTGACAACAATAGCAGTATTAGAAGTCCTGGTAGGGGTTGGTTTAGGCACTTTGGAAGATTTATTTTTGCTAGAGCTCTGCTTTTTAGGCATTTTAGGCTACTTCTACAAGTTTAGACTGTTTGCAGAAGTATAGTCTCTTCTTTGAGATTTCTTTTCAATTAGGTCTATCAAAGAGGTTTACAGGCTTTTGAACTGGATTGAAATAAGAAACAATGGTTTCCTGAGTCTTTTAATGAAAAATTGGGTTAAAAATTCTGTCAAAATTAGGAAAATAAGTTTGAGATACCTTCAGTGGTTTTCTGGCTTAATTCAGGGCTTAAAACATTTCATCAAACTGTGAAAACTCACAAATTTCTTCAAAATTGTGTGCAGCAGTTTAAAACAGGCTTTCTGGAAACAAATTGATAGGGTTTGGCCTATTTTTAGACTATTTTGATGGAATTATTTTGACATTTATGGATCTATGAATGAAATTTGTCTTTTAAAAGGCCTTTAAAATTAATTGCAGGCTCAAATTTCAGAGAAATACCTTTTGTATATAGGTATTTGGGCTTTGCAACATTTTCTGAGGTTTTTGAATGAGTTGATAACTTATGTAGATTTTCTGGAGCAATTTAAAGCTCCTCGGCAGTCTTCAATGGTCATAGGGTAAATTTTGTAGGCTTTTGCGCATAGAAATGGCAAAAAATGATGTTTTTACAGTTGGGAGACTTCATGCAGGGTTAACGCGTAGAAGAATAATAAATGTATGCATTTTCTTAAGTTTATTAAACATTTTGGTTACATTTAACTCTGCATTGAATGATGATCACCTCGGGCAGGAGCGGTGGTTTCAGACTTGGAGGATCAAAACCATCAGTGGTTATCACGCAACATTACAGTAGTAAGTGGTTTTAGGGCTAACCCGCACAATGTAATATTCCCACTTAGCCCAAGCTAATGGGAATATTCAGTTTTGCTTTGTTTTGTTTTGATTTTCATGTTCATAAATAAAGTGTAAAGGAGGACATGTAAAGCTCCTAAAAACATCAAAATTAATCAATGCCCAATGTAAACAAGGCTAAATCTGGGCCATTTATATAAACACACTTGAGTGTGAAAGAGGTTGAGCACTTGACCAAGTCAACCATGACCATATCTACAATGTTGTCTAGATGCATTGAACCTCCTTGAGGCACAACGCAGTTCTAGATGGAGGCTCTACATGTGAAAGAAGCTAAATTGATGAAGTGGTTTAGGGTTTGACAAGACTCCTATCTTATAAAAGGAAGAGGGGAGTACCATGAGGGGGGTTGTTGAAGATATTATTTCAAAAGAATTTTTCTTCTTAGACATTTCTCATTCTCTAGCTGTTTAGTTGAGAATAATGCTATCTAGCATTGGGTGTTCCTGAGCGAGGATCCCACCTCCTTCCTACAACAGCTCTTGGAGGAGATGTGCTTGTATTGACCACTATCAGGCTTGGGCCAAGCTTCACCTTACACCTATAGTGCTGATCTTGTTGAGGGTTGGGTTGTCCTTGTGAGTTGCAGCAAGTGGGAGATAAATCTCTTTAGATCTATGCACATGTAGCCCCTCTTTTCACTGGGAAAGTCTTCTATCCCATTGGCGAGAGTGTCCTAGATAATTGGAGCTATAGATACAGACCTTGGCATCAGGCCAAATCATTCTTAGATCTTACATTGCAGTTTCCCTTCCCAAACTGCATTATTTGCAAGTTTGCAGTTATAGGGTGTTTTGTCTGCATTTTGGAGGAGAGATCTCTAGTGATAGGATTCTTCCTCTCACTGTGGTGATCCATGGATTGGCCATCCAATCCATGTTTTTTTTAGATCTTATATGATATTCTATTATGTGATTAAAATATTTCTGAATATTACTGCAGATCTACAATTCTAGATCTCAGATCTACTCTTGTACTTTCATGTTTTGCACAAAACCCCAAGGGGAATGTATAGACGAGATTTTATTGTATAAAGATCTGAATTAGATCCATATTTTTATATACATATATACTTTAGATATGAGTTGTAATATACTACTACTTCAACCCATTAAAATAATGTTGTCAAGTTTATGCAGACATTTCTTGTGGTTGTAGCACCTTATTTCTGAGGGTTTATTCTTGTATAGTCTTCTACTTTCTCTTGTACACTGTATGGGCTATAATGTAGATATGATTTGTTGTTGTACATATCATATTTGAGCCTTCATATTTTCCTCCTACATTACTGTAGTGGATCTGCGTTATTTTTTAAGCAGTTTGTTGCATATAGTTGGAACCCCTTCATTGGGTGTTTTCCAGCCATACTAGGTGGTGGGAGGTCTATTTACCTCACCTCGTTTGATTTGTTTTTGCTCTCCTTTTGGATTTATATATTAGATCCACTGATCTAAGGGATCTAGGATTTTCAAACTCATTTTAGTGTACCAATTTGTGAAGAGTGCGTTATTCCAGCAGGCATTGATGTGCATTCCCATTTTGGGATACTATAGTGGTATCAAAGCTACTTTCTTGGCTCAGCCTATGAGATTCAAGAATTATGGAGTATTCTGATGGGAAGGAGGAGATATGCAAGAGAAATCAAAGAAAACCCTTGTTGTCTAGAGAAAATAGGTTCACAAAACTTCTATCTCAAGATTTGCGGGGTATCAACAAGGACATAAAAAATGGATGATCCCTCAACAAGATCTAAAATATCTATACATGAGGAAGGTTTTAAGTCCTCATCTCATGGATATGAGCACTCATCCATATCATCAAATCTACAATGCTCTGTCTGCAACTTCTTCATGAAGAGGAAGGGAGGAGATGTGCCAAAAAGAGAAAACCACTTCAGCTTCTAAGGGTATTTGAAGATCAAGGAAGAGAAGGTTGGGGATAATAATGCAATCATGACAAGGGCTCACCTAGGCCCTCATGGAGAGAAAGAAGGGACAATGGCTCCAAGGAGAGAAAATATTGCACTATTGGAAGGAGTTCTATAAAATCTCACATATGGAGATTGTGGCACAATCCCTGTGCAACATGTGCCATCATTATCAAGTGGTGAGAATATGAATATTGCAGGAGATAAAGGGGAGGGAAAGCACCATATGACGATTGATGTACAGAGAAAGCACCATATGAGGAGTATACAACCCTCTTTATTTCAGAAGATTGATGTACAGAGAAGGCATGGGGATCTATGCAATGAAGGCAAGGGCAAGTTAGTCCATACATACATATATCTTTCTCTATGCCTTGATGTCTCTTTGCATGGAGGCATTCCACCAGGGAGGCCCCCTGATTGGAAGAAAGCTAAATTTTTCCCTCAACTATGTGCAACAACAACATATCTATCTAAAGAGGGAACCATGAGAGGAGCAACTACAGTGCTGAGAATCATTGATGGGGAGCTAAGCAATTTTCTGAAATTGACTCTACTATCTTCCATTCATCTATTTGCACTGGAAAGGAGGGATTCAGAAATATGTGTTGACATGAGCATGGTATCAAAAGGCCACTCCATAGCCTTGGAGTAGAAAAATATACTCCAATATATAATGATAATTTTTGAATATAACAAGAAGTTATTTACATTCTTGTATGCGGGAGAAAAACTGTGGAAGTTTTGGAGGAGGAGAACCTTTCAAAAGAAGGATGAATCTCCTAAACTTCAATCTTGTCTTGAGCAAGATCAACTGCAAGAGAGGTAACAAAAGAAAGATGGGAATACTCTAACATGTGACTTTGACATCAAGCATGTGAAAAAGGAGAGCCATCATATGACAGATGCTTCATTTTAGACTTCTACAACATTGTCAATGTTGGGAAGCCTAGATCCTTATTGGGAGTCCCAACTCTTCATGGAATATTCCAAGGACCTCTTCACATGTAAGGTTCTTTATGGGCAAGCAATGGATGGGAATTATAAGGTAGTTGATGGAATCATTTATGTTCATGATCAGATCTAATTAACTAAATATTCCAAAGTCAAGAATAAACTACTTAATACAACCTATGAGGGCTTGCTTTCAAAACCCACTGGTTTCATTAGAACATATCATACTATCTTAGATGGATTCATGTGGGAAAGTTTCAAATAGGAGATGCACTCTCATATGAGTAAGTTCATGGATCATCTGCTAGTTAAGGAGGAACATAGATCTTGGGAAGATTTATCATTATCACCTCCTTATTCATTGAGTGTGAGAAGGAACTCATCCATGAGTTGCCTCACTAATGTAAGAAAAGTATATGGAGGAACTTGTATCTCTAAATATCTTGATGTATCTACTATATGCTTGTATTTTTCTAACACTCATGTGCAAGGATTTTCTCCAAGAGGGAGCATCATTTCTGATAGTTTTCATAGGCCACTTGGGGCTATGAACAATGATGATTTTTGCCATTCCTTAAAGGATCTTGGAGAGATTATATACTCTTCATGGTGTCATTTGTTTACACCAACTATTATGCACTTTCTCCAAGCATGCAAGAAGGATGGGGAAACAAACAAGTGTTTGGGAAAACACTTTTCATATCATATTCTAAGGTAGTTAGGAGTAAAACTGCGCTGGCTGCACTTGAGGGACCATTGTCCTTCTCCATTATTGCATATGGCAACTAGCATGACTCTAATTATGATTCCACATGCTGAAATTGTTCTTGTCTTCGTTTTGAACATGGACGGAGGGAAGGCACATTGGTTGGATGTGTCCTTGGGGAGAGGAGTTTCCCACACTATTTGCACTACATGTTTCAAGGGGAGCATGGGATATTATATGGCCACTATGGTATACCACTGGTTTCTTTGTAAGGTAAGCCATATGTTTGTTTAGGGCATGCCTCTCATAAGTATTGGGGAGGATTTTTTCTATGAATTGCCAAGCTGGGAGGTGATTCATTTCATTTGGATGATAGCATGGGGATGGGAGTCTGTCGTGGATGATGAAATTCCCCATGATAGTCATCACTTTTATCTTGAGGAGGCCATGGATAAGCAAGAAGGTTTCCACATAGACCTTCCATTATTTCATGAGGAAAGCCATTGGGTTTATTCACCAAAGGCTAGCTTACATACTTGGGAGGAACCATTGGGAGATGAAATTTCTGTAGGAATTCTGAAGCAATGGTGGAAAATATTGGATGAGGAGGCCACAACAGAAGAAGGGGAGGTTCTGCAACACTCACCTTATCAGTTTCTTGAGGACAAGCAACATTTTGGAGGGGAGGACTATAATATTCCCACTTAGCCCAAGCTCATGGGAATATTCAATTTTTCTTTGTTTTGTTTTGATTTTCATGTTAATGAATAAAGTGTAAAGGAGGACATGTAAAACTCCTAAAAACATAAAAATAAATCAATTCCCAATGTAAACAAGGCTAAGTATGAGCCATTTATATAAACACACTTGAGTGTGAAAGAGGTTGAGCACTTGACCAAGTCAACCATGACCATATCTACAATGTAGTCTAGATGCATTGAACCTCCTTGAGACACATCACAATTCTAGATGGAGTCTCTACATGTGAAAGGAGCTAAATTGATGAAGTGGTTTAGGGTTTGACATTACTCCTATCTTATAAAAGGAAGAGGAGAGCAACATGAGGGGGGTTGTTGAAGATATTATTTCAGAATAATTTTTCCGCTTAGACATTTCTCATTCTCTAGCTATTTAGCTGAGAATAATGTTGTTTAACATTGGGTGTTCCTAAGTGGGGATCCCACCTCCTTCCTAGAGCGGCCCTTGGAGGAGTTGTTCTTGTATTGACCACTATCAGGCTTGGGCCAAGCTTCAGTTTACACCTACAGCGTTGATCCTCTTGAGGGTTTGGTTGTCCTTGTGAGTTTCAGCAAGTGGGAGATAAATCTCTTCAGATCTATGCACATCTAGCCCCTCTTTTCACTAGTAAAGTATTCTATCCCATTGGCAAGAGTGTCCTAGATTATTAGAGCTACAGATCCTTACCTTGGAATCAAGCCAAATCATTCTCAGAGCTTACAGTGCAGTTTCCCTTCCCAAACAGTGTTATTTTCAAGTTTGCAATTGCAGGGTGTTTTGTCTGCATTTTGGAGGAGAGATCTCTGGTGATAGGATTCTTCCTCTCACAGTGGTGATCCATGGATTGGCATTCCAATCCATGTTTTTTTCACATATGATCTGTTTTTCTATTATGTGATTCATAGATTTCTGAATATTACTACTGATCTGCAATTCTAGATCTCAGATCTACTCTTGTACTTTCATGTTTTGCACAAAACCCCAAGGGGAATGTATATATGAGCTTTTCTTGTATACATATCTGAATTAGAGCCATATTTTTATATACAGATCTGCTCTAGATCTTAGCTATAATATACTGTTTCTTCAGCCCATTAAAATAACGCTGTCAAGTTTATGCAGACATTTCTTATGGTTGTAGCACCTTATTTCTTAGGGTTTATTCCTGTATGGTCTTCTACTTTCTCTTGTACACCGTATGGGCTATAATGTAGATATGATTTGCTGTTGTACATATGATATTTGAGCCTCCATATTTTCCTCTTGCTTTACTATAGTGGAATGTTATTTCCGAAGCAGTTTGTTGCATATAGCTGCAGCCCCTTCATTAGGTGTTTTCCAGCCATACTAGGTGGTGGGAGGTCTGTTTACCTCACCTAGTTTGATTTTTTTTACTCTCCTTTTGCATTTAGACATTAGATCCACTGATATAAGGGATATAGGAGTTGAAAACTGATTTCAGTGCACTAATTTGTGAAGAATGCGTTATTCCAGCAGGCATTGTTGTGCATTCCCATTTTGGGATACTACACGCGATCCAATGAGAAATGGGCACGTGGAGGAGAGATAAATTTCTAATACCACCCATTTCATGTAGAAATTGAATGGGGGTGTTTGTGCAACTTTTCTAGGTGATATTGATTTCTATCTGTCAGATTTGGGTGGGTCAATGTGAATGGTCGTGATTGACTGGTGGAGTTGCATTGGGAAGGAGTGGGGCTGGGGTATCATATGTGGGGATGGGTTTAAAATTTATGAAAAGGCATTTAAAAAAAGTTTTTTAAACCTTACGCTTTATATACACTACAAGAAAAAAGCACATTGGTGAGGGTCATGCTTGTGACGGACCTTTAAGGTCCATCACCAATGTCACATATGGTAACGATCATTAAAAAACCGTCACTGTAAGTGTATATAGTGATGGTCCTTTATGGTCTGTCACCAAAGAAATTTTCAATGAAACTTTTGGTGAGGGTCGTTAAAGGCCCATCACTAATTCTCTCTTTGGTGACACTTCTAGTGACGAAATTTTAATGACCCTCACCGATGCTCTTTTTGTTACTTTTGGTGACGGTCAAAAAATGTCCGTCATCATTGATCACTAAAAACTGTCATTGTAAGTGTATATATTGATGGTCCTTTATGGTATGTCACTAATTCTCTCTTGGTGAGGGTCGTTAAAGGCCCATCACTAATTCTCTCTTTGGTGACACTTCTAGTGATGAACATTTAATGACCCTCACCAATGCTCTTTTTGTTACTTTTGGTGATGATAAAAAAATGTCCATCATCATTGATAATTCTAATGAGTTTTTGATGACGTTATGTGCCTGTTAATATATTTTTTGTCAAAATATAACGATTTAATACCATTATTGTTAAGCATTTTTTATAATATTTCCAAGGCCATATTGGTTAGGGTCAGTCAATTTTTTAAGAAGTAATAAGCATGTATCATTTCCCTTAAGTAATGACTAGTCAAATAGCGATTTCCTATGAGTCAACACATGATTCATATCTATTAAGTTTATTGTCTAGAAAATTCCATTTAGATAAATTTCCACTATTGTGTGTAGGAAACATCTTATTTAATACATAATTGAGCTATGAAAATTCTATTAATGAGAAAGACCTAACAATCCTCAAAAATCTGGGCACACCTTAAATTAATGCTTTGGCACACACTAAAATTTCTTATTACCCCACATGTCTTGGAACATCTTTGTACCTAGAAAATCTTGTGATGACATTGATGCCCAAGCACATGGTGTCATGCACTAGCACAACATGGAACTCTCCTAGCATGTTTTGGCATGCTGCATATAGTCCCTAGCATGCCCTGGAACACCTTGGTTGAATGCGTTGACATACATTAGCACTTGGCACACAATGCCACTTCGCATGTATTGGGACCTATTATTAGTGTGCCTAGCATGCCCCTTTTCAAAAAGATAAAGTCCTGAATTATTAAACCTCTTATTGGTTCTTCCTTTTGTTGCCTTGACACATATTGATATACCCTAGCACCCTGCGCCACATCCTTAGTACCTAGCATGTATTGGCATATCTTGGCACTATTAATTGGCACATGATATAATTAGCACACCCTGGAACTCCCAAGCACACTTTGGGAATTCTTAACATGCCTTGATATTCCCTAGCATGCCTTACCACTGCTTAGCATACCTTGTCACTCCCTCCTTGGCATGACAACTAACATTGACCATTAACACTAGTATCTTTTAATACACGTTCCTCATATTCATTAACTTCCATGAATTTTTACCTAGTGCTCCCTTAACGTTTTTTCCTATTACTCCTTAACACTCATCAACATGCGTTATCACTCTCTAGCACACCTTAGCACTCTTCAACATTCCCTTCCACTTCATAACATGCATAACACTAGTCCCTGACACATATTGGCGCTTGGCATGTGTTGGCGCTTGGAAAGTCTTAGCATATATGGAATACATTGAGATGCCTTGGTATGGTTTAGCATGGTTTAATATTAAATTTATTTGTGATGATCAATTGTTGGAAAGTAGATGAGAAGCAACAAAAGAATACTTGGCACTTAGAATGCACTAAGACTTTACACTTGGAACCTATTGCTGCCTAGTGTTAGTGTGCCTAGCATGTCCCTCTTGGAAAAGGTAATTGATGACTTATTAACACTCTTATTTGTTCATTTCCTTGTAGTTTAAAATTTTTCTCCCTTTTGTTGTCTTGGAAGTCCCTGACACGCATTGACACACCCTTGCACATCTTGGCATGCCTTATTACCTAGCACATCTTAGCATGTTTGACATGTATTCCCACTATCTGGCACATCAAGGGGGTGAAGAGAGATGTAGTCCTAAAGTAGGTCGAGTACGAGGGCCGAGTAAGGGTTGATAAAGGGAGGTCATGATCATCCTCCAAGAGAAAGATCATCATGTGAGGGTTCAAAAGAATGTTGCATACCTTAATGGTCAGTTTGCGCTAGGAAGTAGGGTGTAATATTGTTGGTTCTCTTCTGGCAGATCAAGCTTAAGAGAGGGTTCTCATGAGAATCTGGGCATGTGATTTCAAAGGTGTCTTTGTGTGAAGGCCGCATTAAATTCTAAAATGTTGAAATTTGCAACAAGAAACAGTGAGATTAGAAAACATAAAGGAAAAAAAAAATGCACCCACACTAGTGAGGAATTTTGATGCACCAGGAGTGAGGAATGTGGGGCATCTAATTTATTTTTCCCTTAAATAAATTGGACAATAAATTGTATTTTCATCTCATAACAACTTATGTCAGTTAATTAAGTCACGATGACCAATTTAGCTCAAGAAATTCGAGTTGAGGGTCTAATATGAGGCATCTAGAGGGATTCTAATATTTTTGGGGTCCAGTTGAAGTTGATTCATTAGTGGTGTGCAAGTGTAATTAACTCAATTAAATGAGTTAAAATCAGTTTAACTAGTTCTAACTGAGTGATGAGCTAGTGAGAGGTCCAGTGAATTAAATTAGATTTAATTCACAATCAGTGATTAATCAGATAACTGATAATTCACTATTAGTAGTTGCATGCATGTTAGTTTCAAGGAATACCCAGTTGAGACAGAGATTAAAGGGAACATAACTATCAGTTTTATTCAGAGAATGTTTCCCATGTGCAATTATAAAGTCATTGGGATGCCATGATGGATTGCACAATCAAGGAAGACTGATTTTCCTAATTAATAAGGAGTTGATTCCCTAGGAATTGCACGAGTAAGGTAGGCTAAAGTAAATATTATAATTGGCTAAGTACTAGACCGATTTTTCCTAGATCAACGGGAGACAATTGACAAAGTGCTGGAGAATCTCATGAGAGATTAAGCATTTTATTGTTTCATGATTCCTTGACTTAATACACAATAGAGATAGAGGGGTTTTGATTAGTTTCTTTCCCCAAATACATCATGTTGTTGTGCAATTGATAATTTATTTCTCTTACTTATATATGATTGTGCGATCATGTTTTGTTTTCATAAATTGTAGGAAGGATTCAGTATCTTGTTTTAGTAGATTACAAGATTAGATTGAATCTTGTTGGTTAGATTTTCTACATGGTATCATAGCAGTAATTTTTTGGGTGATGAGTTTGTAGAGAATCTTTGAATATTTTGGTGTAAAATTTTCGAAAAAAAATAGAATATTTGGATTCCTTTCGAAAATCTACCCAAATGGAAAAATAATTGGTCAAATCGGAGCTCGGATGAGGGAGATATCATCGATTTAAAATCAACTCTTTTTTAGAAACTTTTTGTAACTTCGGGACAATTACACTGTGAGCAAGTCAAGAACCTATATGCACTTGAGGTACCAAATGCATGCAAAGCTTTGAGGAGAAAGGCGGAAGTTAGAGACTTGGTGGTTTAAAGGGAGCATAAATTGCCTCTCAACATGCATCCTCATGATAAGTAGTCTCAGAAGGTTGTGGAGTAGCTGCCACAATTGGAGAAGCAGAGAGGAGACCGAGTGGAAGCGTCCACTCAAGCAGAGACCTCCATGAGGGGGAAATTTCAAGATAGATGGGAAGAGGGAGCAACCATACCTTGAGGTGTAAGGTGGGGTTATGTGTAGACATAATCCCAAGATAAGAAATTTGAGCAAGGTCCATTGAGATGGCGTGTCTCATGGATCGAACCTGGCTACGAGGAGCCCACAGTATAGTAGTAGTAGGAAGGATCAGTTAGATTGATGTAGTTAGATGTCAGCAAGACAAAAATCATAGTGACAGATGTCAAATATTGCAGCACAAATAGAGTTAGCAATAGTTCAAAGGGCATGGATGCAGATGTCAGTAGCATTGCAAAGAATCCAGTACTAGATAGGTGCAGTAGCTAGCAACAGTCAGAAGACTCTGATGATAGATGCATTATACTGATTCAGTTGTTCAGAGGCTATTCATTTTTAGGAGTTGCAGGTGCAAACAACACTAGAGAAGTGTAGCATGCAGAACATTCCAAAGGTATCGGATAGGGATAGATTGAATTCCTTTCTTGTTGAGAGGGAGTGTTGAGTGTTCTGCCGACAAAGAAGCTTGGATCAGTGGCTGTTCAGAAAAGGACAAAAAAATGCACCCTGGTGAGGGTACATGTACCGGAGTAAGGAATGTGAAACATTGATTTATTTTCCCTTAAATAAATTGGACGTAAATTCTGTAATTTAGTCTCATGATTGAACTTGTATTCACTAAGTCATTTCATGAAGATAGTTTAACAAGGAAGTGATTTAAGTGATTGAGGTTTGTCTTGTTCTGGCCACCCACCTATTCCACTTGGGCCCTCGCCATTGTCTCTTTCGATTTTTCGGTTTACTAATTATAGCACAATTTACTATTTTTGTCAGTTTTTTGGGTCCTAAACTTTAGAAGTCGTTTTGAGGCCCCAAATGATGTTTTTTGGGCATGAAAGGTTTGGCGATTTCATATAAATCATATTAGTAGTTGTAGTCCTCGGAGAGATCTTTCTAACGAGGTATCATGTGCGTCAAAGGAAGATCATATGACCAAGTTATGAACCCAGGAAGTTGGCTGCCCAACTAACCCCAACGGGGCCCATAAAATCTTGGTGTTACATCTCCTCAGGATAGGGTTTTGGCTGTTTATGGTTTTATCTTATTTTAAATAATAAAAAGACCCTTGATCCTTATTGTAACACAGTTTAGAGGAACATAACTATCAATTGTATTTATAGAAAATTTCCCATGTGCAATTATAAAGCCATTGGGATTCCATGATGGATTGCAAAATCAAGGAAGGTTGATTTTCCTAATTAATATGGAGATAATTCCATAGGAATTTCATTTTCAAGGCAGGCTGAAGGAAGGCTGAGAATTGGCTAAGTACTAGACCGATTTTTCCTAGATCAGCAGGAGACAATTGGCAGAGTGCTAGAGAATCTTAAGAGAGATTAAGCATTGTGTTGTTTCATGATTCCTTGACTTAATAAAAAATAGAGATAGAGGGTTTTGAGCAGTTGCTTCTCCAGATACATCTTGTGTTGTGCAATTGATAACTTGTTTCTCTTACTTATATGTGATTGTGCGATTGTGTTTTGTTTCCACAAATTGTAGGAAGGATTCAGTATCTTGTTTTAGTACATGATTACAAGATCAGATTGAATCCCATTGGTTAAATTTTCTACATGAAATAGAAGAGAGGGTTGATACCATCTTGCCTTGTGTTGGTTAGTAGGCCACAAGGTCTGTGATAAAGACCAACATAAATGGAGGAGGGCTTGCACTGTAATTTAGAGCCATAACAGAAGTCGACGCAGGCGTAATATTCACTGAGTTAACCCTAGTTTGAGGGTTGACATTGAGATCTGAATTTCATATCAAGATTCAGTCAAAGAAATTCCCAGAATCTATGGATCCATATGATCTAGCTCGAGTCTCTTATGGAGGCAAGAGTCTTGTTTTTTCTATGTGTGGATAGCGTTTGTTCTACAACAATTAGAAGTACAGAAGTATAATGCCCTAGTTAGGACAGTTTCCTATCATGTTTAGTTCATAAGGTATGACCTTAATACTATGACAAATTTGGATAGAAGAAGATGGGTTGTGACCCTTAGAGCGAGGTTTATTTCTTCAATAAAGACTGCAGATCTGGAAGATGGTTTGAATATTCAGTATGTGTGGAGACAACAGATCAAAGGAGGGTGGAACACAGTAGGAAGTGAGCATGCGGAAGAAATGTGCCATATGAAGAATGGATTGACATACGCAAGTTGATTTTTGTGGAATTTCCATAGATTTTTAGACAAATATCTGAATAAACCTATAAAAAATTAGTAAATGGACTGTTAGTGGCTGATTTGTGACCCTAGTTCAGTAATCTACAAATTTTTGAATGTATGATAAGAGGAGTTGTTCATATTTGTTTATAGATTGGAAAAAAAAGATCAAATTTTCGATACACAAGAACAGTGATCTTGAGAGGAATCAAACCATTATTAGGTGGAAGATTTGAATAGCCCTAGATGAAGACAATATTGTGGGCCCTAGATCAGTAAAAAGAATTTACTGGTGGTTGGGTAGATTGATGGTAGGCCAAGTACAGTTGGAGGGTTGTTAGGTTACTGTCAAAAAAGAGCCCTGAATCTTGTTCTAGTGAAGGACAACAAAATTGGTAGAAGGGAAGGTCTGTAGTGCCTAAGGATGTGTAGACTTTGAAGGACTAAAGTAACATTCAAGTGGGCCAACCAACTAGCCCTATTTCACTATATTGTAGAGGATTGATTTAGTGAGAATAAGGGCAGCCTCCATAGCCCTAGACTTCTCATCTTGGAGCTGTAGTATGGCAAGTGAAACTTTGTAGGTTGATTCACAAATTAAATCCATGGGATGAGACACTTATTCCCTCAATAGTAGTGGATCTAAAAGGGGTTCCTAAGAGGGCAACTGCTAGGACAAGGGAAATGATGGAGGCTTAGCCCATTGTCACCACAGCTAAGGCTCCTTGCTCTTCACGGACTTTCACCAATGGGTGGAGTCCTAGTAGTTTAGGAAGTCACTTTTAGAGTATAGGTCAATGAATAGGTGGGAAGTGACCCTCAAAACCCTTTCCCTAAGATAAAATAAAGAGTGGGACTTGCTTTCCTTTTAAGCAAGGGAATTATCTTCTAGGGAGAGAGGAGGGGGATTGAAGGGTTGAGGGAGAAGAATAAGACTTATGAAGGAAGTTCTCAATCCATAAAATCCTTTGGGAAGTTGGATTCCCAAATGGTCCTTGATGAAAGGCCTTTGGCACCAAATGGGACCACACGAGGCCAAGTGGACCAAACCCAGGTTTAGGGATGGAATTTAGCAACCAATGATGTTCCTATCCTGGATAAGGTGATGGGAAAGGATCAGACAAGTCTTTTTACTTCGATAGGTCAAATTGATCCTACTAGGTTCTATCCTTGGGAACACCTAAGAAAAACTTCATCCTAGATCTAGGGCTTGAGGTATCCGAATATTCCACTGTCGGAATTGGCCCATGTTCTAAGGAGAGTGAGGGCACCCAGCAACGCAGCTGCCTCTAGGAGATAGAAGTTTTCCTCTAGCTAGATTCCTGGGAAATTGTTTCCCTAGGTGACCTAATGGGGCTAGACCTAGGGAATGTGAAAATTTCTTAATCTAAGAAACCCTATTGCAGTATCTTGATTTACTTCTCCTACTTGAATTAAGTTACAAGTTAATTTCTAAAATATTCAATAAATTAGAAAAGTAAATAGTAAATACAACTAGCAACCTACACATACAGATCAAATAATGAATAACATGCTCATAGAGAAAGTGACACACGGATTTTCTGGACAACTATCCCTGGAAAAAACCCAATGTGGGAAAAATGGTGCAGCTAGCTCTGGAGGGTTTTCATTATTATGCAGAATCTAAGTACAACAATCCTGGGCACCAAAACTGGTTCACCCAAAAGAGAAATAAAAACGACAGTAATACGTTGCTCTGAACCCTCTACGTTAGCCTAACTGGCCTGCGTTGGCCCCTGCGGTGCTCAGTGCGGGCCTGAGTCACACCTAAAGGGATTACACTCCCCCTGTGCTACCCTGACTGGGCCTGTGTAGCTCCTGCTGCCTCTGCGCTACCCCGGTTGAGCTCTAGCTGGACTGCGTGGCTCCTGATACCCCTATTGCTCTGGCTGGCTGGAATGCTTAAGAAAAAAAATCATAGGTAAGAAAGAAGGATCTAGCCAAAGGCAATGCATAACAGTCATAAAAATTGAAGAAATGAAATGAAAATAGATCAATGTCCACAAATAAATGAAATAGCTCAATGGGACTAGAGAGTAAAATCTTTGACAATAGCAATAAGTGCTTATAGAATCAGCTAAGAGAACAGAGGGGACTAATTCATGAGGTTAAAATGTTGTATAATTGTTTGCACAAGAAAACTGTAGAATTGTTAGAGTAAATCTCTGCAGGTACCATTAGTTGGTGACCATCGATAACCATTTCACTTCATCAAATACCCTAATGAATGGGCCTTACAAGCTATTTGTGTAGACAAACCCAACAAAAGTTGTGTGATGGAAAAATATTCACACTATATTGAAGAAAACACCTACCAAATAAGGATGACATTTCAAATGGGGCAAGAAACAATAGAGAGATAGAAATTGAAAAAATTAAAACGCTAGGGAAACATGAAAGCAACTAGGTAGCATGGTAGAAAGCACAGCGAAGAAAATTATAAAAATGGAAAACCATACAAATTAGCACCCATCCAAACATCACCACAATTTTTTCTTCAACTCTAAATCTCCAAATTCATCAAATTATATCTTGTATTCAAACCTAATTCTCTCTGTCAGCCATTCTGAAGATAAGGTTGAGAACTTACTACAGAACCATCACCTACATGTTGTCATGATCTTATTCTATGACCAGAAAACATACTTTGGTGAAGACATGGAAAGGCAAACACTCTAAGCCAAGATTTTCCATACAGCCCAGGTTGAGCAACCACATATACGTCTCCAATTTTTTCTCTTCAAATTTGTAACTTAGAAGAGCTTTTTCTGACCACCTTCGAGTTGCTCTCAGAGTCACCCAGGCAATCCCTCTCAACATCATCCTCTTCCATCTTTGTGTCACTGTCTCCCTCTCTTACCCTTCTCTACCTCTCTCACTCCTCTCCCTCTCTCTTTCTCCATTCCTTCTCTCCCCTCTCCTTCAGTTTATCTCCATCTCTCCCTTGTGACTCCCCTTGTCTCGCCACCTCTATCAATCTATGTCTTTATTATTCATTCTCATATATATCTATAGTTAATATATATCATGACATATTGGGACCTACAATTGGGTTAATTATGCCTTGTTGGCAAGGTTAAAATGGTTAATCTTCGATAGAAAAAATGTAGATAAAATATTTCATCAAAAAGAGGGAACCATACCCTATCTTCTAGGCTATGCCTATTAGTCGCTTGGCCTCTTCTTGCTCTCACATGAATGTAGTCTTGCTTGAATGGTACAGAAGAAGGTTTCGCATTATCAACTATTTGTTTGGGACAACTTTTAGCTGTTTCAACACTGCTACATTCTTCAAGCTTATCCGTTAAACCATCTCAGTCTTTTGTACTCTCTTCAACTTTGTAGTGCTTTCAATTCCTCTCAGTCACATATGTTTCCTTGGTCTGTTAAGGGACAAGGTCGACAACATTAGGATGTTTTTGCAATAAAAAAGGGTATTTATAGGACACAGTCAGGTGGAGCAAGAGTATAAGAGCCAAATTTCTCATGAATGTGGGACACTCGAACTTAAGATTTTCTAGAGTAGTCATGAGGTGCAGTCTGGTTATTAAGACTTCATCAGATGGCCATTATTTGGACTTAAATTGTGTGACAACACTGTGTGCTGAGTTTGAAACTAATGATTGAACATACATTTGGTTTGATTGCAATAGACATTTTCATCAATAAATGTAAATAAATGGCTAACAAATACTATAAATTAATAAATAAAGAAGACATGGAAACAAGCAACAATACTTACAAAATTGTTACATTGAGACGCAAAGAATAAGCAACTATTGTGCACAAGCAGAGACCAATGAAACTATCATCTTAACCCCTGACACCTTAAACACTAATTCCCAACCCCTAACCCATTTAACCCCCTAAACCTCTAAACCCCTGACCCAGTTAACCACTAAACCCTTAACCCCTAAACCCTAAACCCTTAACCCCTAACCCATTTAACCCCCTAAACCCCTAGTAAACCCGTAACCCATTTAACCCTGTAAACCCTTAACCTATAAACCCTTAACCTCTAACCCCTTAAACCCTAAAACTTTAAACCCTTAACCCTAACCCCTTAAACCCTAAGTCAGTTAAAGAAGTTCCCAGAATCTATGGGTCCATATGAGCTAGGTTGTGTCTCTTATGGAGTTAAAAGTTGTTATTTTTGCTATGGGTGGATAGGGTTTGTTCTAAGACAATTCAAATAGAAGTATAAAGCCGTACTTAAGGAGGTTTCCTAACATGTTCAATCCATAAGGTATGCCCTTAAGACCGTGACAAATATGTGTAGAAGAAGAGGGGTCAGGACCCTTGGAGAGAGGTTTATCTATGCAATATATACTACAAATTTGGAAGATGGTTTGCAGAAGTATGTGCGAAGATAGAAAATACAAAGGAAGGTGGAACCTGAGTAGAAGATTGGGTAGAATAATTGTGGCATATTATGAGGAATGGATGGACATGAAGAGGATTTGATTTTGGTGGATTGTTCAGAGAGTTTTGGACATATATCTGAAGCAACCTATAAAAAATTAGTCAATTGAATTTTAGTGGATGTTTTGTGACCCTAGTTCAAGCATATACAAAGTGTTAGAAGGATGATAAGAGGAGTAGTTCAGATTTGTTCATAGATTGGACAACAAAGAAATTGGTACACAAAAATAGTGATTTTGAGAGGACTCAAATCACTATTAGGTGGAAATTTTGAAGATCCTTAGATGAGGGTAGTGTTGTGGGCACTAGATCAGTAAAATAATTGACCATGGTTGGGAAAATTAATGCTAGTCCAAGTACAATTGGAGGGTTGTTAGGTGACTATCAAAGAAGCACCCCAAGTCTTGTGCTTGTGAAGGAAAAAAAGACTGGTAGAAGGGTAGGTGTATTGGGCCTAACAACGTGAAAAATTTGAAGGACTAAGGAGTTGGAAATGAATAGATCACTCATAAAGACAAGGCCTATCTAGCCCTAATGCACAAGGAGTGAACCCTGAATATAAATATTTTTTTTGTTAAACAAACTCAATTGTGTCAATGTAGAATACTATACATAAGAGAAAATAAAATGATATTATCCACATCAGTGCTTGAAATAACCTCAAATTAGCCATGGGTAGTGAGCCAAAGGGTGAATGTGAGGCACTATTAAAGTTACATCATGTTTAAATTCCTTTTACATTGTGAGGTTGTTCTCGAATAGGGTTGAAGCATCATCACAAGGAAGCATGGCACAATTTTGTTGGGGAGCGATTAAAGTTGTAACAAAATTCAAGTGATTTACACCTTGAATGTAAATGACATCATTATATGTTTGTGTCGGATTGTTAGAGAGGTTATTTATAGACAATACATTCAATGTACTTGGACTTCATCTTTTAGGGCCTTGAATGTAACATGGATTTGTATCAGGAACACTTCATGCAAATGAAAGGGGGCCTTTTTATTTAACCACATACACTCAAGAGTATCAGATGTTGTCCTTCATATCTCCCTTGGTGTGTTCAAAGTGGGTTTACATTTGCGTCAAGTTGAAACGAATCATAATGACCTTCCTCTTCTTAATAACATCTACTAGCGTATGTGTATATGATATTATGTCCATTGTGTACTATTTTTATTGTGTTCACTTAAACACTATGTTCTAACTATTGATTGATTGACTATCAGTTTTAATCTGAGTTATTCCATGGTGTTTCATAATTTTGCTCAGAGAAGTGTGTCATGTTGATGGTTTGGATATATTCTTGGTGATTTGAGTAGGTGCTATACATTGATCTTATTGTATCCCTTAATTCCTTTAATCAAAATTTATCCCATGTCTCTCTTAACAACACATGTGAAGGCCTTCTAATTGGGTATTTTTAAGCTCTAAATGAACTTCCTCAAAAATAAGAAACTAACTATGCCTATTTAAATTTATTGATAACATTATTCATAGATTTAAAGATAATTTTCACTCCCTTAAAGGTTGATAGATATTTCTGAGCTCATGTTCATTTTCCCTCTTTATATGAACATTCTTACTTATATTAGAAAGATATAATATAATTTTGATTAATTAGTATTCTTACTTATATTAGAGAAGTATAATATAATTTTGATTAATACTCTAATTAGTTTAACATTATTTTTACTCACATAAAAATAAAACTTGATGAAAACCTAACCGACCATAGCAACTTATTTGACAACCTATTAAAATCTAATTTGGTGGCTACTATAAAATTTAAATCGACCTATTAAAATTTATTTTCCCGCCGATATTCTCCTTGCCAGGTCTGGGACAGAGTTCGGTGCTCCTTCTCTGCTCATAATTTTTATGATTTCGCCACAGATTCCATGCCCTTTTTTGACATTCAATTCTTCTGTCCACTCTACTAGATTTTTAACCCAAACTTATTATATCAGATTTGGGTTCACTCTTTTTCTATCTTTATTTGAAATCTTCTTCTGTTGATTTGGGGCTTTCGCTGCAATTCGGAGCAGAAAACATGTTCAAGAACTCCGAATTTGGCTATAGTAAACTATATTAATTTGTCATTGTCCTTCAGCCTTTACCTGCTCGCCTTCATCCAAGAGGCTCGATTGATATTGCCACTATGGTGAAAATCCCACCAGTCAAGTAGCAAAATAGACTGGTCTTCATGGGATGGATGGCTGGGATCGTTGGCTTCACCAATGAATGAGGTAAGGATTGATGGATTGAGGAATGAATAGATAAGGAGGATGTTCTAATGTGGTATGATTAGTAAGTATTAGTAAGTAGTCAAGCTTCATCTATTTTATTTGTGTTTTCGGTGGTTATAGCTTCTACATATGCACGTTCATACTCTTCTAGGGCTCTCCTACAACCTCTTCATGCCTTCGGAATTTTTCCCATAGAGTATTAATCTTAATGCACAAACGATCCAACCATCCAACTTGGGTGTTAGTTGCCTGACTGGAAATGGGAGGAGGCCCTCATCCTTTGATGGTGGGTTTATAGTTTTGTGGAGCACTGTTTATCTTTCCTCTTCTTGTGGTCATATTCCTGGTCCCTTTTTACAATCATAAACTGAAGAGAGGAAATCCATATCAACATCTTTCATTTCATTTTCCCTAATAATTTCCGAGCCTGTTTCATCTTCCACACTACTTTTGGTTCTCTGTCATCTTCTCCCTTTATCCACCAGCCCCTTTGAGAGGAATTCCATATCAACATCTTTCATTTCATTTTCCCTAATAGGTTCTAAGCTTGTTTCATCTTCCACACTACTTTTGGTTCTCTGTCATCTTATCCCTTTATCCACCAGCCCCTTTGAGTTATGATTTTCTCTCCCTTGTTCTCAGCATTACTTCTATTCTTTTGTTCCTGCTTTTCCCAGTATTTGTTTGATTGGTTTAAATTTCTGCAAGCTCCCAAGATCTTTTTTTCCTTGCCAAATATTTTTCTGACTCATTTGGAATTCCCTTCAGATTCCCATACTTATGGCATGTATGGCACCAAAAGGGTATCTGCTAATTATTTATGCTTATATCCACTATCATTTCATTGCTTCAAAATTCTTGTGGAAGTGAGCACAATTGAATCTGCAATTATTTATGTGTTGTCGGTGACCCTAATTCTCACTCTATTTGCCTTATAGAAGATTATACCATATAAAACAGTATTACTCTCTCTTCATTATTATTTTGATATGATTTCCGCTGGACTCCAGCCCATCAATTTGATATTAGTATGTTGAAACTTATTCTTCTGCTACTGAACCATTTCATATAACATTTCATGAGAAAATATTATAAAGCGGTTTTGTTTTCACCTTGTTTTCTCATCACTTTTCCATTTATTTCATGATTGTTGGTCAAGGATACAGAAATTGTACCAATGATTTTTCAATTGAAGCCTGCTTTTTCTCCACATTTTTGTGCTTTTATATGAACATATTTGTCATACCATCTGATATCTCTGTATCTACAATTCTAATAACTTGCATTTAATGATAATTATGCATGGTTTTACTGCATTAATTTGACAATAATGTTGTTTAATAATAATAATAATATTGCATATACTATAAAATTATTGATTCTGTTTCTTATTTTCCTGTTCAATATTCAGCATGCACAGACTTCTCAAGCAGCACCTTCTCAGCAATCTGGCAGTGGGACAACAACATCTATGACACCAAGCCAAGGATTTTTGTGCAGTTCTCGTGTTTCAACTATCCCCGGTATATTTTTCAAACACTTCATGCCCCTTCTAAATCTAGACAATGTGATGTATTGGTTACACGAGAATAGTTGCCAATGCGGATGAGAATGATAGCTCAAGGACATGGGTTTATTAATCAAATCTATTAATTGATGGTCGATAAGATTTGAAGGGGTTGTATCTTGTAATGGCTTGGCAGAATGCTTTTTTTCTTCATTGTTATGTTTCAATAAATGTGTTTTTGTGTAACAGGTGCAAGAACTATGAACAGTTTTGGACATGCTCTCAATATTGAAACATTAGTTGCTGCAGCTGAAAGACAGGATACTCCAATTTAGGTGTGTCATGTACCCAAACCATTAAGAAGGGGTTCACGTGGAAATGACATATCCTAACCTGGGGTGCTTGCATTCTCCAAATGACAATTCAATAGCTGAAGAAAATAACTTGTGATCATTTAATATGTTTTGATTTTTGGTTTTTTCCTTTGTGAGATTTATGATAATGTAGATGTGATTGGTACTAACAGTGAACTATTGTCTATTCATGTGGAAATGCAGGAACCTACCTCAGATGTTCAGGATAAGACAACTTTCTTGATCAATAACATTTCAACCTCCAACCTAGAGGCTAAATCCAAAGAGTTTTTAGAGGTTTTGAAAGAGCCACACTATGCATGGGTTGCTCAGTATATGGTGATGAAAAGGTCAATATGATGTTATGTATTTGATTGTTCTTGGTCATATATTTTTAGTTTGAAACTGTGCTTGATAAAAGAGATGAAAGAGCCTTGGCACTTCTTGGCCATTGATATTTCCTTTTGAAACTCTGCTTGAAAAAAGAAATGAAAGAGCCTTGGCGCTTCTTTGTCATTTATGCTTCCCTTTGAAACTGTGCTTAATTGCTGGTGTCTTTTCTATTGTACTAATTTATCCACATTTAATCTACGGGGCTAGCATTGAACCCAATTTCCATGATTTGTACTTGAAATTCTTAGACAAGATTAATTCAAAAGCATTGCACAAGGAAGTCATCAAAGCTACCTATGAGAACTGCAAGGTTGTAGTTTTAGCTTGTTTGTGTCATTGACTGTTTGGTGTTTTGGAAAATTGGTTTACTTTTCAAACTAATCTATATCTTATTGGTAGGTTCTCTTAAGGTCCAAGCTCATTAAATCTAGTTCAGAAGAACGATCTCTACTGAAAAATTTGGGGAGTTGGCTTGGGAAACTTACCATTGGTAGAAATCAAGCATTAAGAGCTCGAGAAATTGATCCAAAATTGTCAATTATTGAGGTTGTTTGACTTGCTCCTGGTGTTTTTTATTCCCTATAAAGTAAGGTGGTACTTTGAGATTTATTATTTCATGAGAGTTCTATGGTCTTCCTTTTTACTAGGCAATTTGTGGGAGTTCTTATTTCATGATAGTGGATATGGTCTTACTTTTTTTATTCCCTAGAAAGTAAGGTGGTACTTTGAGATTAAGGTGGTAAGGAACACAACGGTGAATCCATGGTGTGCCGAGAGGTGCTGGGCGAACTTAGTGAATGGGATAAGATGGCCCATTCCTCCGCTGGGAAAAATGGCGACATGAGGCTTTCGGCTTCCCATTCTCAATGCACTTATCTTTACAGGACAACACTGCTGTAGCTACACTTCACAACAATTGCCTGCCATTAGCATTTAGCATGGATCCATGTTCAAGCACATATGGAGATAAAATTGCACCCTTATAGAACTCCGATAGGGAGAGTCTTTATGGATACATTTGATAGGTATTTTTCTGATCTTATTTCTATGATTTTTATTGTTAAAATTTCAAAGGATTTAAACTTGTATATTGAATTTTTCTGATCTTATCAATAAACTTGTTTGTCTCAACTTAATTTGTTTCCTCTTTGACTTGAAAAAAAGGAATTTCATGCAATACCTAAATATGCCCTACCTCTTCTCTAAACAGGTCGATCCCCCCTTACTTATAACAACTTGGAATCATTCCACTCAAATGGTCTCTATGAATGAAACACGAGATATGAATCTATTTAGGCTATATGGCTTATTCTGGGGTTCTAGCCAATCTAACAAGGTTTTTTTTTTCATTGTGGAAATGCTCTTTGAACTGGAATATGAGAAAAACAAGCATGACTAGGCTCCTCGTAGCAAGTTATTGTTGTCATAAATTTTGCATGCAGTAAATTGTGTCTATTATAAACCCTAATTTATAATAGCAATCATTAAATTAAAAGTATCATGTATTTTGGATCTAATTGAGCATTTCTAGTACTATCTTAGCCCTCTAGTACTTGGGGGCTTTCTTCAATCTGCAAACATTGATTTCCTTGTCAATGATGAGCTTTTTGGCCTTGATCTCACCTTTCTTATACTTGTATATGACACTGGCATTGACATTCTCAGGAGGTTTAGCTACTTGGCCCTGCACATATTCCATCACATCATTCTCTTCAAGGGTAAGATCCAATCTAGCCCTCCATGTTGCGAGGTATCATTCAGTTTCTCTTCAACCTTAAAGTAGGAGGAAGTCATCTTGCCAAGAAAGTTGATCACCAATCAGCAAGAAAAATGTCTTAAAGGGGTGTTCTCTGGTCTCTAGTAGCTAATCTTCACCTCACTCTGATATAATGCTAATTTTACATAGTGTTCTATGATGATATAATCATTTAGAACAATTTCATCCAATTTCATTCACCCCAGGAACAATTAAGCAATTATAGATAGAATAGTAAACAATTATGCACAATAGAAGATAGGCAAACATGAGACACAGATTTTGGTCAAAGACCAGGGAAAAACCCCACAAGGTTGAAATTCTTCTTCTTCTTAGTAAATCAATGTTCAACATGAGATACATAGTCCAATAGTACATCCATAAGCCAGTCAAAGTCAAAGCTTTGAATTTCCATGTCAACCAAACCAAAACCAATCCAAATAGAGAGAAAAGTCAATTCTTGTCCAAGATAACAGTCTGCAACAGAGGGCCAAAATTCAGCCTGTTGCAGCTCGGTCAACCACAATAAACAACCTGCAATTTGCAATCAAACTCAACATCCAAACCTTCCTAGAAAGTTTTGGTCAACCGAGCAGAATATTTGGCTTCTTTCTTAGTCAAATATTTGGTCAGCAGATCCAAAAAAATCTTGCAATCTTCAGTGAAATGAGAGATATTTAACTGCAGTCAAAGTTCAGTCGAATAGTGTGGTCAACCTCAGTTAATGGCCTGGGAAAACAGAGATAAATATGTGATCAACAGAGTCAAAGATTCTGGAATATTCAGTCTCTCAAATCAGTCTAAACATCTCGGTCAAAACAGAGTTAAAGTGCCCAGGTCAATGCAAGTCAAAGGAGAGAGAAACTACTGGTCAACGCAAAACAGAAATGACTCCTTGCTTCTTCACACATGTGAACTCCTCTGAATTTCAAATCAGATTGTGTGATGTGTGATAATGCCAAATGGCCTCCAACGATGGGTCTATTTATATGTGGTTGAGGAGGGGTCATTTCCATTGTGGGGCCGACTTGGTCAAGGGTCAAAATTTGACTTTTCTCCATTATTTTACTGATGAAATTTCGACCATAGCTACCCAATTTTTCAACAATTTATTCTATGAAAATCAAGTATAAGTTTGTTTTGATCACGAGCTCAACCCTTTGTTTGTCTTTTGTTCTATGTAGAGGGATGAGGTACACCATTAGCTCTTGGCTAAGGGTGCTCGGTTGATCAAAGATTCCTATCTTTGGATCCAAAATTTTATTCTGATTTTATCTTAGTTTTAGTAGCTTTGAGGAATAGGCTATGATGTCCATTGTATATACCCTTTCAATTTTTATACTATTGTTTGTAAATATTGTTCTGTAAATATAAGAAGTACATTTTTAAAAAATAATAAAATGAAAAATAATTTCTCATGATCTATGCTAACTGCTTGGAAAAGCAGTCTTTTCATGCTTGCCGAGTGCACAACCCTTGTGCATTTTTGGCTTCTGGATCTTGAAGTCTGACAATCCTTGGACAATGTGCTTAAGGGGTGGGAGTGCTCCATAGTGTAGGTGACTAAATTTATTTTGCAAAGGCTCTTCCAGCTTGTCACTATCATGCACTAAAGCACCATTTTTCATTGGATCCACAAGCAAACTATATGGGCCCACCTTCTTGCACACATTTGGCCAAAACTCGACTATCCATTTGGTTGCAATTTTTTATGATGACTAACCTTATCATCAATCTTGGTTACACAGCTAAGGTATGCCTTGGTTGAAACTAAAAGAATATTTTTTGTCAAGTGAAGAACATTTAAAGGTATCATCTGGCTGTAGAACATCGTCCGATACCCTTTAGTATTGTAAGAACTTACCAAGGGGAACCATGTTTCCCTTTCCTAGTATCCATTTATAAATATTGGAAACCAAATGAAATATTCTGAAAGTCCGAGCATAATTACCCCCTAGTCTATTTCAAATTTTCAACTTTCAAGTGCTCTTTGGCATCTTAATGTTATCAATTCTAAGTTAAACCTTCTAACATAAATGTTTTAGTATATCAGATAAATGGGTCTGTCAACTATTGAATTATTGAAGGGATTAGTCACTAAGTACGATATAGGAATAAAATGTATATGTTCCTGCCAATTTGCATGTTTTGGTTCCTGTTGTGGCAAAGATCTGTTAAGACAATGTTTTACTTTTGACTTGCAACTGCAGGTGGGAAACCACTCAAATTTTACTTAAAATAACATGACACATGTGAAAATATTATCAAGGATGGCAAATGTAAACACAAAAATATATTGCATGAAAGAGCCGTCGATTCCTTTGTATAGATGAAGTTTAGTTTTATATCCTGACTCCTTGCTTTGCTTTTATCATAAAAATATGTTGGAGACTTGGGCTCTAAATATCTACAGGATTCTTCTCTACATATGAATGCATTGTACTCTTTTGAACATTTAAAATTAGTACTCTCTGTGTGCACACTTTACATATGTTGTTAGATGATATTTTTTGACATGAGTGGATAACTAGACAATGATTAAGAAAACATCACTTTTGATTGTTTTGAATTATTAAAATTCTACTATCTGAATTAACTTTCTTACTAACAGGGATGATAATGCTAAGAAAGCTAGGCAGCAAGACCTTTTTGGTGCCAACATCGATGAGATCATGGAGGCAGCAAGTTATGGATTAGGTCGCAAAGGGCATAGAAAAGAGGTGTTAATTTCTATCTTTCATTCACACCTAGAAAACAATTCAAGATGTTGAAGAATAAGAATAGTGTATAATGGTTAGATGAGTTTTCAAGCCTTTGGATAGTAAGCATGATACAAACACTAATTTATTTGGAGGTTGTAGTGCCAAGTGGTCCTTAATTTTTTTGGCACATCTCTTGATATTTCCCTCTTTGTTGTCTTGTGTGATAGTACAAGAAGAGGAGTCGTAGAAAGGGGGATGGGCCAAATTTAAGTTCTGAAGTGACAAAGAAACTAGGTGATGCTAATCTTCTTAATGCCACAAGTCGTTATGATGAGGTAAATATTCTCATTGACTTTATTAATTCAACTCGCATTGTTGTTTGGATTTTCTAGGTAAGACATTTGGATTTAGCATGTTCTTGCAAATGATACTTTTATTGATTACAAAAATTAGCATAATAAAAAGATATCTTCAGCCCCTGAAATCTGGAGGGATTTATGGGGAAGTTCACACTGTGCGAATTGGATAAACCAGAGGACAACCTCCTACTTAAACTCCTAAACTGCAATTCCATAGTGTGAAAGAGCCAAAACAATGCTGACCCTACTATACAGAAATTAACCAAAATTGGGACTAAGTCCAATATCCATGAGTCCAGCATCATAAAAACCAAATTAAGCCCTTTAAGGGTGGTTAACTATACTGCAAATAGCAGAGAATCTTGGTGGGGAGCATAGGATTTTTCTACATTGGTTGAATCATTACCTCACCCTATCAACATCTCTCTGCCTATCTAACAAGGCTTTTTTTCTCATTGTGGAAATTCTCTTTGAACTGGAATATGAGAAAAACAAGCATGACTAGGCTCCCCATAGCAAGTTATTGTTGTCATAAATTTTGCATGTAGTAAATTGTGTCTATTATAAACCCTAATTTATAACAACAATCATTAAATTAAAAGTATCATGTATTTGGGATCTAATTGAGCATTTCTAGTACTATCTTAGCCCTCTAGACTTAGCCACAGGTCCTTCGAATTTCTTCCCTCATCTAACTCAGAGCCCGACCTTATTGAATAATATCCTTGGAATTTGGTGTGTATTTAGTAGAATCCTTGAAAGGTATTTAGCCTAATAATTCTCAGGGTACTTAATCTCCAAGATTTTATGAGATAGCCTCCGTTGTGGGGACAACATAGGAGCAGCTACTAAGGTGAAAGTGGTGACTGATCCCTATGTTGCCCTTGAGCTAGAGTACTTAGTGAAGCTTTGCACTAAGGTGTTACATTTTGCTGTAGCAAGCCCTAAAGAATCCTATTTTACCCTAAGTACTATCCTTGGAATGAGGGGAGTGCCTTGTGGGTTTCCCCATGATATGTATTTCAAGGAAAAAAACAAGAGAATATAAGCTCCCTTTTATATATCCTTCCACTTTTTGTTCTGCTGTTGTAATTCTTGTATATATAAGATATATTTTTCTATTAAAACCAAGCATAGAGTGATTAAGATGTCTACACAAAAAAATCCATTAACAAAACCAAGCAGAGAGTAATTGGTCACTTTCTTACATAGGGCACCCTAAGTGAGATAAACCCTCCTTAACATCATTGATACTAGTCATATGCAAATAGAAATCATAAAAGATTATGTTTAGACAAATAAACCAATACAATAAGAAGAGTAAAAGGAGACTATTTCGATATCATGGACTATAACATGGACTCCAAATGAATTTGAATCCCATCCTGTAGCCAACATACTCACAAAGTGATAAATAGGAACTAAGCTATTTTAAAACAACAAAAGGGAGGATCACTAACCTTCAACTTGCTTGTATTTAAAATCCCTTGCATAAGCAGGAACCAATGCATTTGCTACCAACATGATATGAGTGATATTCAAAATCTTTTTGAGGCTACTCCAACAGAACCAAGAAATAGTCCCTACAAAACAAATAAAAGGTTACTTTTTTCCCATATATGCCCAAATCTTGAAAGTGGTCTCTTAAAGAATTCCATTTTCTGTGTCCTTTTATTTCAACATTGACTTCCTTTCCAAATCAGAGACAACATACAATATGTAAAGTGTTTCTCATAACAAGGTCATGAAAAATGGCAAAAAAATTCACCCATAGTAGATTATTAAGACAGAGTAACAGACTTGGAAAACTAAAAGAAATTCTTACTAAGCATTAAAATTTAAAAGTCATTAACTTCCATCACAATTTTCCTAATCAATTACAGTTTGAATGTGTTAAATTTTCTAATCCCAGCAACCTAACTAATTATTTCCTGCCAAAATATTACGCAGATCTACTGAATTGAAAGCACAAATAAGATTTTATGATCCAAATGGATTTTACAAACCCGAAAAACTTATACCTTCAAAAGTTGATGCGAAGGTTTTCATGTCGAAGAGCTCATTGAGTGCTTTCCAACGATTCTTGAATGAAGTCAAACGGACGTCGTGTGAAATATATGTTCTTCAATAGGTCTGCTAGATATAATCACTGTAAAATAAACTCAATACTATTCCTCTCAAGAATTCTCTGTAATTTTATTCCAAAAGCAAAGATCTGCAGGTCTGAATTTGTCTTCAAAACTACCACTATAGATCTGAATTACAAGACTGTTGCAAGGTCACATATTTCACCACAGGTCTAAATTAGAAGGGTCTGAGTTGCAGAGAATAGTCTCAGATCCGAGCTTCTGGAAAGGCTGAAGTTACAGGCCTGTTAGGGCTGAAATTTCGGTCTTTGATAGGGCCAAAATTTCAGGCCTGAATTCAGTTCCGAAAAAAAATTATTTCCACAGGTGCAAATAGGTCTGCAAGAGATATATCCTTATAGTCCAAAATTTTGTAATTATGATCTCCCTTTTAATCTCCTTGGCCTCCTGTTTTATCTCTGAATTCTCACTATAATTTTCACCGAAATTTTCATTCCAAAATGATGAGCATGACTAGTTATTTATATTTGTTTGTGTATGAACTAAACAGTCGTGTATTTTGATTAAGGAGCTGAAATATCGATTTGAGCTGACTTGTGCATCATTTTTTTCATTTATTCAAACCAATTTTAATACTGATACAAGGGGCAATTTTATGGTTAAGTCCGGGCCTCAGCACTTGATAGGAACACCATACAATATAGTGGTACTTGTTGTATCTTCTGTTGTAGTGCAGACCTGTTTTAACACCTCCTTTGCTGAACACTTGATAGTTCTAGGGGATCAAAAAAATTATGTTAGATCCCTCTTTTGTGGCTCAAAGACTCTTTTTTTCATATAAAATTATGCATGTCAAAGCCTCTCTGCTCCTTCACTTCCCATAGGACATGTCACATTGTCAAAGCCTCTCAGCCCTCCTGCATTCATTCAGATCACCAAAATACACATATGTTACCTGAAATAGTAGTGCTCTAGACCTCCACAAACAAACATACATATACAGAAAAAGAGAGATTTTATTCCTGAGTAGTGGTCATTATAGGGCTCTAGTTAGCTGGATAAAACATGCATGCAGAATAGAAAAGGCAGATTTTCACCATGGAGTGTGTTGTTGCCATCATTCTTAGGTAGCTGATATGTTTTCTCATTTAGTGTGAATTCTCCATCCTTGATACGGTTGGCTATACGACCCACCAAGGCACCAAAGTAAGTTCTACTGGAGCTAACGTTCTGCATTAATAAACAATCTCATATTCCCCATGGTAACACATACATTTGAGATCCATTCCAATATGTGAGTAGAAACTGTAAATTTATCTTAAAATTCTAGCATATGATGGTAGTACTAATTTCCAAAGGGAAATGAAAATACATACCATGTATGACGCAATATTGTCATAGCCAAGAAGTACGTCTGCTAGATGGACTGAATGCATAAATACCGATACTTAATGAGCTAGCTCCCTCTTAGTAAATGATGGTAAAGCAGTTGAATGGTAGGGTTTAGGGATGATTACCTTTAGCATCAAGGAGAGTGAGGGAGATGAGGGTATTTCCCCAATTGGTTAGATTTATATACAGATCGCCTCTGCGAAGTTGAAAGAAACTTGGGGCATTGATCTTTCTATAGGGATGACCATAATGAGCCAACTTGCCTTTCCCTTCCAAATTTCTTGGATTCAATTCCCATTTGTGCCCTTGACTACTAGCATGGAATTTGCAGAGGTGAATGAAAACCTGAATGCACTAAAAATGCAAGAGAATGGATGACACTTTCACCATCATCGATTGATTGACTGATCAAGGGATGGATGGATAAGCTAAAGCAGAACATTCAATGATATATATAGAGAGACTCACATAGTCAATACTGGACTAGGGTGTGTCTGTATGCCTTAAGATAAGGTCACGGTGTAAGACATAACATGGATTGTGTGCAACTATAGACAACCCATGCACTGTGGCTACCAAAAAATATAATCTTTGGAATCTAAACATGTTACATTTTTGAGTTTTTGTCTTATTACCCCAAATTTTTTTTTGGCCAAATCTTAATTTTGTTATTTAAAATGGAATTTTGACTACATATATGGATTCAACACCTTGAAAAAACCCTAGAGCAGTACATTTTTGTTGTTTGTAGATTGAAGGAACTAAACTAATGCAACATGGTTTTGTGGATGCCATTTCTAAAGTTGGGCTGGCCAAATTCCTTTTTGACCTTTCTACCACCTATATAACCAAGTAATTTTCTATCACCTATATAACCTTGCTTTTTTATAAAAAAAAAAGGAGGTTCCTACACTCCAAGAATTGGCTTTTCCTGGCCATGGGGAAATTAGAATGTTGAAATTCTATAACCTTTTGGATGATTAGAAGATCCAATTTTTCCATTGCTAGCCTAAACTATGTTCATATTGCAGTTTTGGGTGTAAACTGTTGGTCAGTTGAAACCCATTTATCAACTGCACTGTCTGAGTAAAGCCGAGATAATATCTAAGATGAGGAGGTTGAACCTATTTTAGGCTATTGTACTCAAGCTAACGGTCAAACATAAGGTTATGCATCTACATGTGGTTCAAGGTCTCCTTTTCCTCACGTTATTCTCTATGAATTAAGGAATGTATGTTGCCAAGGAGGAACACCTTCTGGTCTAGGATCTGATACAACCAACAAGTTACTAGGAACACCCAACAGATTACTAGGATCTGATACATGCTTTAGATTGCTAGGATCTAGTCTAGGAACACCCAACAATGAGAGGTATATCCACAAACCACTCCAATTAAGATATGAAAAGGGCTCTTGAAATGCCTCTGAATACCAAAGAACTCCAATGTTTATAATGACATATTGATGTCCAATTCAAATGCTACCTAAGGATTTCAAAATGGTTCTAGGGCCTTTTTTCAAGGGTTCGTTGTATGTTTCCAAGGGTTTAAAAAAAAAAAAAAACTTTCACTAGATATTAATAGCCCTTATGATATTTTTTACCACCACCATTTCTACCACAAAATTTCTGTAAGGTGAAGACACATGAAGATTTAAATTGGTTCATGTTTGAAAGAAAGATGAACTATTCTGATTGATGGGTATTTACAGTTTTATTGTTGGCTATAATTTGCTTACAATGACCCTGGATGTAGTCACAAACAAGTAATAAAGATTATTGTTGTTCACAAGGCTGAAAAGTTGTCTGAAATCCCTCAAATTATCCCACAACAAGCTTCCCAAAAACTCCACATCATTGTTGGAAACATTTGTTGATTTCACCTTTATTTTTATATTTGTTTTCATGCTGCATTATCTATCCAAACATTGGTATCAGAGCCATAATAGTATTGTCATTAACCCTAGTTCTATTTGTTGGTGAAAATTTACCACAGTTGGAGGTATCAACCATTGGAAATACCAACATTACTGGGTTCCATAGAACCACCAATCAAAGGATATATCTACTGCTGTCTCTTCTTTTTAGGGCTCTTCACATGTTTCCATCGAATCTGTGGTCATTTTCTTCTATATATCACCTTCATATTGCCTCATAATCCTACAAGAGGATGTTACATGACCTCACATCCTCCTAGCAAAATTTGATCTTATATGTCGAGTTATATTTATGCTTGGATGGTGATTTGTTTGCTTTGTTTGGAGACCATGGAGGATGACAAGATTATTGATGTCAAACTGTTCATAGAGGCTACCACCAAATACTGCAATAAGGGAGACTTTCCCATGATATTTTTGGAACCTTAAAACCATGTTAAAATTGTTTGAAACATGAGCCCTAAAACTAAAACAAATGCTACAACAAAATCACTATAATGTGATGGAAGTTCTATTATAGGACTTCTCTACTGCTGCTCAGAGGCATATGATGAAGCCATTAGCTAGGTTACATGTTAGCAGTGTATGTTATGTTGATCTATTACTTTTTCTTTTGGTTAGAAACTGGGAACTTCACCACAACATCATACCAATATGTAAAATCTGAATTAATTGTTGTCAGACAACTAGCATCTACGATATTTGTTTCTATCCCATACTTTACCATCAACATCTAAGTTGTATTTCGTGTGCATGTGTTGAATGGAGTAGCTGTTTTGGCATATTTATGATTTTCCATGTCAAACATACTATTCTGACATGTCTTCTCTATGTGGGGAAGGTATTGCTACATTGTATTTGCTAAGGACGCATGTTCACCAAGACAAGTCAAATACTTCAAAATGTTGGATGTGTTTTGTATTATTGTTCTAGAACATATTCTCTTTGTCTTTTTTTTGTATTATTGTTTGAGAACATATTATCTTTTTCTTTGTCTTTATTTCACATGTTGTTTTAGGATATTTGAGTGTTGTAGGTTATTTAGGTTTTTGGCCCTGAAATAGTGATTGAAATTCCAACTAATCACTTTATAATTGTGGATTTGCTTGTCTATTTGAGTTATTTTACATAAGAAATCTTCATAAGTAGATCTTAAGTAGATATTCTACCCTTATCTCTATTTCAAAGTGTTGTAAGAATTTCTAAGGACCTCTTCTATTCCTTGACTCGAGGTGGTGGATTCCCCATCCTATTGAGGCCTTTCTCTTTCATCTAGTCCTTCATTTTCCATTGAATCTAATTCAAGAGATTCTCCCACTGGATCTCTCTTGGAGGATTCTTGTGGTGGTAGTCCATGTATCATTTTTAAAAGTATAATTCTTCCCTTCACCTACATTTTATAACTTCCATAACCATTAGGTAGGGACCTGCAATGTCGATGGTGTTTTGTTTGTTTAGTAAAAGATTGTTCAGAATTTAATTTATTGAAAGTTGTAGAATTTACAGTCTATGAAGTTTCAAGATATAATTTTTAAAAGAATAATTCTTTAAAGGGTCCTAGCTCAATGGAAGAGCACCTACTTTACAAGCAGGAGGTTGGTGGTTCGATTCCATTGCGCCTTGATATTCATATATAGGGAATGAAGAAGATTAGTTTTTGGTGACGGATACTCTTTTGACCATCACCAATGAGCTTATGGTGACATTTTTCGACCCTCACCAAAATATGAAATGGTGACGGTCAACGAATGCCACCATATATATGCATCAATAGTGACGACCATTAAAGGTTCGTCCCCATAAATCGTTGTTGTTGATATGAAATGGTGAGGGTCATTGTTTGTCATTATAGTCATTAGTCGTGACGGACCTTGATGTCACCAATGAGTTTATGGTGACTGTCAATGAATGTCACCATACATATGCACCAATAGTGATGACCATGAAAGGTCCATCACAAAAAAGCGTTGCTATTCATATGAAATGGTGACAGTCACTATCCATCATTATAATCAATATTCGTGACAGACCTTGAATGTCACCACAACACATAATTTCGGCGATGCCACCTTTTATGACGTTCAGTTTTTTGGTGACGGAGGCTATTGTCCGTCACCATTGCCCATATGAAATGGTGACGGTCACTATCCATCACTATAAATCATTATTGGTGACGGACATTGAATGTCACCACAACACCTATACTTTCGGCGATGCCACCTTTGGTGACGTTCAGTTTTTTGGTGATGGAGGCTATTGTCCATCACCATTGCTCATAGGAAATGGTGACGGTCACTATTCGTCAGTATAAATCATTATTGGTGATGGACCTTGAATGTCACCACAACACCTATACTTTCGGCGACGCCACCTTTGGTGACATTTAGTTTTTGGTGACTAAGGCTCTTTTGACCCTCACCAATGAGCTTATGGTGACCATTTTCGCCCCTCACCAATGTGATTTTTTCTTGTAGTGATAATATGTGGCGGGGGTTTAAGGTTTATTGTTAAATTAAAACATTTATACAATGTTTCAATCAATGTATCAGAGTGAGCGTTTATTATATAGTTTTATCAAATGTAATTAACACTTGTTTAAACTACATTGGGAAGGATATTTGTGTTATAGATACGTTTAGACCAATGGGATAATTGGGTGGGGTTTTATATTTGCACACATGGGATATAAAACATTGGTCTAAACTTAAAATAAAGTGTTTGTGGGTTATTTAAAAATAAAGGGTTTTAATAATATACAGGTGGGAATGGTTAGGGATTTAATAAAAATAAGTTAGGTGTTAATATAAAAAAAAGGGATAGTGTAATGGACATGAAATACATGTTAACTCTAAGTAAAGTGCCAAAAGTAAAGCATTGCTTTATCGTTATTATATTTCACACTTTAACTTAGGATACACTTTTAACTTAGGATAAAATGTATTTTAAGGGTTTATGAATTATTTTTGAAAGGGAATGAGATTAGCTATTTAGGGCTTAGATTTTACTAAGTAAAAATAGTTTTTTACTTAGGAAAAGGGATTATGATTTAAGAATGAAGGGTAAATGTTGATGAATGTGGGTCTAGTGTGGGAATTTGATATTTTAACTAATCAGTCATTGAGCCTTGGGTCTAGTCCCAACAAAAGTGAGAGAAATTCTCTAAGCCATTTTGAGTGATAGTTTAGAATACTGAATATTTGTAGGGGAGGGGAAGTTAGTAATTTTTCCCAATGATGATTTATTACATGATTTCTCAACTGCTTTCTACCTACCCATATTTAGATCTAACATTTTTACTTCATTTTCATGGGTGCATTTAGGCTTGCAACCCTAAAACATTTTTCTTTGAAAACACAAAACTATCTAAGTCTACCTTATTTCATCTGAGGGCTCAGATTAAACTGTTGAGCTCCTCATTATTCTCTACCTATCTACTGCTTTGTCAAGTTTAAATTGTTTGAAAAATCTAGAACATGAAATTGAAAGCATGAAAAGTTAAGATGAAACAGTTTAACTGATAATGGATTATGACATTTATTGACACTCTGCACATAATCATTATTCTTGCAGTAAAAGTAAAAGTAAAAGTAGTGGAATTTGAATTTTCTCACTTTCAGGTCTTATTTTATCTCTTTTTCCCTTTGGGGTCTATATTTTTCTAAGTCCTTTGATCTTTCTTTTAGGACTTTTTACCCTCTTTTTGGATTTTTTATCATTTTTTCAATTTTTGAAAATATGGGAAAACAACTTGCAGAAAGCAAGGCATGTACATATTTACAAGACTATCAAATTCAATTCAAAATTTATGAACCCTATTATTATAGGGCCCTAACAGGCATGATGAAGCATTTCACCCCTCCTGGGATACATTTGCTAGTCCAAATCCCAATGGCATGTCCATCTTTCATTATGCTGAAAATTTTGCAAATACATGTATTTACAGGCCTCTAATGACTATTGTTTCTGCAGCAATGGCTCTAGAATGATCCAATTAGTAAAAAATGACTCTTCATTCACTCAGAATGGGCGAAAATTGAGTATCCTACTCTTTTTCCATTTACACCTAGAAAAATGCCACTAAAAGTGGATAACTCTACTTAACTGGAGTTAAAATAGTCGATTTTCACCATAATTAGTGTGCCCACTAGTCTTAAACACCGAAATAACTGAAACATTAAAGGTTAAAAATTTGGGTTTCCACATGCACACCCCAAACCTATGGCCTAACCGTGATGGTCGGTGGAGCCCATGGTAATAACTGTGCATAAGGTTGAACCGGAGTTGAAGTTGCGTTGTTCAGCAGAGTTTGCATGGAGGGTTTAACCGTTTAATACATTGCATGTGACACGACATAACATAACTTCCGACGGATAGAAGATTGTCAGAGGTTAACATTTATGGTTGGTGTTAAACGTTGTAATGTGACCACCAATACGATGTGAACTGTCGGTGGTCCCCAACCCCCAATCTTCAATACATGAAACCATAACATTAACCCGATGCCTATAGTTGTTAAGATTCAACGTATAGCATGGGTGGTGGAGACCTATGCTTGCCTTGCCATTGGTCGCAGGGTTGAGCCCTGTAAACCTTACCAAAATTTTACACTGTGGTTCAAGGGCCACATGTCGGCCTCAGGGCTACCAACGTGGCACCTCCCAATTGGCCTTTAAAAACAATGTACAACCATTCAACCAATAATATTGCACCACCTGTCATCCTGTGGTTGGCCTCGAGGAAGGAATATTCCTCAAAATATTCCTTTTGCTGACTGGACCTCTAGCCTCTTGACTGGGCATCCCAGTCAAACCTCGCAAAATTTACCTATTTGGCATTTCAATCAGAACGCAGTATCTCCCTCATTCGACATTGGTTTTTTGAACCATTCACGGCACTGGAATTAGGAAGACGACGTCTACACAACCATACTGGTTTCAACCAAATCATGTAACTTTGAATTTTGAGCAAAATTTATGAACTCCTGATCACTTGTAGAAGTCTTAGGTTTAGATTTCCCTTGGAAGCATTAAGAACACATGGGAATTGCGTCATGGTTTTTGTTTCTATTATTGTGATTTTTTATTTTGTGATTTGTTGCACTTGATTGTGGCCTTGTTTATGTCTAGTGTATGGCCGAACCACTTTTTTTGTGGTGTCTTATTGCTATTAACTTTCATGGTTTTCTTCATGTGCAATTTATTTCTTTCCTTTAATGTATTGAGGGTCTTGGTCACTGGTTTGGGAAAGAGGAAAGTTAATGGAGCTTGAGGAGGGGTTTGTGGTAGCCAACAGGTAATGTATGAATCATATGGATCTCATTGTATGAGTAAAGGGAATTTTAAGGAAAGAGTATGACATCAAGTTGGATTGGTGGGTTCCATTGATGTTAATGGATAGTGGGAGAACAATTATGAGAAAGGTAGTAGGAAAGGTAAAGTAAATAAACTTAAGATAACAAATGCCTTGACTGATATGCATGGATAAAGGGAGTTGTCTTAACCTTAACTTTATGATATCTGGTAATTACCATGTGATTATTATTATGACTAAGATGATGTGTATATATGTGTATATATATTTATCTATGCCATTGTCTGAGAGGGTAGTTAGGAATAATAATTGATTTATGCCAATGTTTATATGTATATATGTATGTATGTATGTCATTCTTTGACATGATCATGATTGATTTATATTAATGTTTATATATATGTATGTATTTATGTATCTCATTGTTTGTCAAGGTTGTCAGGGATCATTCTTGTGGAGGAATGATTGGTTATGTAGGTGAATGGACTAAATAGGTTCCTAGTTTATGAGGAAGAAAGTGGGAAGAGTAACCCTGAAAGATATAAAGGGTCAGTATCATGTGCATATGAATTAATGTTATATGCTTGTACTATTCCTATATTTATGTTATGGACAAGTAATGTCGAGGGATACATCAATGGAATTGAAACAATGTGATTGGTGGCATGCTAGAACATGCATGAATATTGGAAAGACACCAGAAGCAAGGTTGTTTGGTAGATTCAGTGTGTCATCTTTGGATGTGCAATACTACTATTGTATATATATTTTACACATTGCATTTGTGATGTTGTGTGCATGCGGTGTTGTGTACATGATATTTATGCATTGTTATATATCTATGGTGTTGTGTACACATTGTTTATGCAAGGCTACGTAATGATAGTGTTGTGTACATGTTATTTATGCATTATTGTGTACAGATGGTGTTGTTCACATGTTGTATATGTGATGTTTTTTGTATGTTGGATATGTTCTGTCGTGTACATATCGGGCTTTGTGCATGTTTCATATGTGGTTTTGTGTACATATGGCATGGTGTGCATGTTGTACATATGGTTCTATGGACATGTGGTGTTGTGTGTATGATTGTACATGTGGTGTTCTGTGCATTTGGTGTCTTTCACATGTTGTATATGGGGTGTTGTGTGTAGGTGGTGTTGTATACATGGCATGCATTTGGTGTTGTGTACATGTGGTTTTATGTACATGTCCTGCATGTGGTGTTGTGTATACATTGTGCAGGTAGTGTTGTGTACATGGGGTGTTGTGTACACATTGTGCAGGTGGTGTTTTGCACATGTTGTACAGGTGGTGCAGTGTACAGGTGGTATTGTGTATATGTTGTACATGTCGTATGGTGTGCATGTCGCACATGTTGTGTTGCACATACATGATATTGTGTCCATGCTATACATGTTGCTTTGCGTACATGTGGTAACGTATATGTGCATTGTGTAGTCATGGTATTGCGACAGGTGTATGTGTTGTGTTGTATGTCAGGTGTAGGTTTATGTGTTGTATTTTATGTGTAAGGGTATGTATTCAATGGTGTTTTATGCCGTGTGTCATTGTATGTGTGTGATGCACACTATGTGTATGTGTACATGGTTGAAGAGAAAGAATTGGGTGCTTTCCTGGTGTGGAAACTGATCCAGTGTGTGTACATGAAGAACAAAGGTAGAAGCTTAGGATCGATTAAAGGATACATATTGGTATTTTATTTTAGTTTTAATTATGCATGTGGTCTATGATTATAGTCTATTATGGTTACAACTTACATGTGATCTATGATGTTTGTTATGATGGTTGTGTTTTGAGCTAGCCAGATGTGATATGATTATGCATTTTGATTTGATCAAAGATTCTAATTTTACTTATTATGACAAGAAGTAAAAATAATTACAAGTGTACCTTATTGACAAGCTACCAATGAGGTACGATTTGAATTTATTTCAATTGATTTTGAATATAATGGAAATTATGTGCTTCATACATCAAATCATGAAAAATAAAATTTCCAGTTGGGTGGTTGGAATTGACTACAACAATTAGAAACAATAGAGAATGGAATTGGAATAGGTAACAATATATTGGTGAAACACCTAACGAGTAGGGGCATTGTGGGACACTGGTACCCCATAGTGCCTATTGATTTTCATGAGCATGCCATGACTAGTATGGTGGTTTTGAGGCAGTTATATGACTTTGTTGTTAGACCTTCCGATGCGAGGAAGCCTTGCCAAGGGATGGATTGCCGAGTAAAGGGGATGCTCAAGAATTTAGAAGGTGAGTGACTGCATGGAAGGGGGTGGCTGGATTCCTCAAGGTACTGTGTACGAGAGAAGGGAAGGGCGGGGGTGGATTTTTTTTTTTCATTAGCATTTCCTGACGGAATCAAATGCACAGTGGGAGTGTGTAATGTAACAATGAGATGGTAACTCATTAGGGGACTTTTGAGGTCTAAAATGGGCCTCCTAAGGAAATTATAAAATAATAGTGGAAATAATAAAATAAGATTTGACTACATCATCAAATTTTACAGGGAAAAAAGAAAAAACCACTTTTTCAACTCGTATTTTCAACTTATCTCTCAAAGGTTTTACTCAAATTTCAAGCGGGAGTACTTGTTGGATGCAAAATTTAATTTCTCATCCAAGGAGTACCCATGTTGCATACTTTTTATGGATCCTACTACACAAAAAATTAAATACATGAAAAACATGAGTATTTCTCATTTTCCGTGTATCATGATCCATCAAAAGTATTCAACATGGGTAATCCTTGGATGAGGAATTAAATTTTTCATCCAACGAGTACTCTCACTAAAAATTTGAGTAAAAAATTTGGGTGATAAGTTGAAAATACGAGTTGAAAAAGTAGTTTTATTATTTTAATATTTTTACCCTTTTACTTAAAAATTGGTGAATCATCCCCCATGGTTGACATCATCATCTTCAATCCTATTGGTTCTTATAAAGTTTATTTTGGTTGTAAATTTTTCTTAGGAGGCCCATTTTAGACCTCAAAATTCCCCTAATGTATTCACTGAGAGTACAAGTGGTGCAGGATTGCAGAAGTCAACATTGGATGCAGGTTTGACTTTGGCAGTTGATTTTTGACTTCTAGGGAAGGAGGTGAATCGAGGTACTACTTTTTAGGGTGTAGGTGTGAGCCTCTGGATTCCCTTATTGGTTGATACAGGCACCATCCTTGTATTTTTTGGTTAGGGAAAATGTGCATATGTGTATATTGTTGTAAATATTGTATCAAGTTGTATTTTTAAAGCTCCATAGAAAGTGTGGTTACATTTTGGTAGAATAAATTGTGCACAAGTATATGTGCTTGTTATTATAAATACCATAACGATTTTGGCTATAAAACTCCAGTAAACGGTATGATTTTCATGTTTTTAGTAGGTTGTTTATTGTAAATACTAAAACAGGTTGTGTTATAAAGTTGCATAAGCACTATGTTTTTTTTTAGTGGTTTTTCTAGTTGTAGGTGTCATTGACCACCGAGGAAGGTGTTCCCCAAGGGGGGCATTATGTAATGGACCTGGTGAAAAATCCATGTAATAAATTTAATTAAGGAAAAATATTCCCAAGGTCATGGGACATGTATTCCAAGCTGAATGTTGGGAAAAAACATCTTAGCGGATCCTCATTTGGTTTATTATGGAAAAAAATAAATTGGCAAAGGTTTTGAAATGGAAATATGTATTAATTCACATTTTACCTATGAAAATAATCGAAAATAGGATAAAAGGAAGGTGAAAGGTCACATATTTTCATCAGAGGGAAATTGAAGGACAAGTGAAGGAAAATGAAGAAACTAGAGGCCTTGATGATAAAAAGGATCCTTACGAGCAGTTTATGGACTTTTGATAGTTTCGTTTTGGATCTCTCTCTATTCTCTCTCTCTCTCTCTCTCTCTCTCTCTCTCATACTCTCACACACTTATATTATTCTTGGAGAATTCTAGCATTGGATCAAGGAAAGCAAAGGTAGGGAAAATAAGGCAAAGGGAAGCAAAGATAAAGAAAGGAAGAGTTAGATTAAGTGACTACAGTGGGATTACTTCTACGTATCAATTTTCATGTGTGATTATCCTTTGTAGATTTGGCATGCATGGTACATGCATGTGTGTTTTTTTATTTTCATTGGCATGGGCATTTCTAGGTGATACAGTCAATTTCAGCCTCGCCTTAACATTTCCGGATAGCCATGGTGTAATGTGGTTCTCTTTTATTCCATTGAGTTGGATTATTGGGTGGTATCAAAACTAAGTGGGGTGGTCTCAAGAAAATAAAAATGCCTAGGAGTCCCTTGACCAATAATGGAGGGATACATGATAAATGTTGGTTTTGAACACCTCGTTGGGTCTAGGAATCCTCGACCAGTGAATGTCAGGATACACAATAAATCCTAGAGGTGAATACCCTCATTGGGCCTAGGAATCCCTTGACTGATAATCATTAGAGAAATTTTGTGGTCTAAAATGGGCCTCCTAAGAAAAATGTACAACCAAAATAAAAATTATAAGAACCAACATGATTGAAGATGATGATGTCAACCATGGGGGATGATTCACCATTTTTCAGCTAAAAAATTAAAATGATTAAAAATAATAAAATAATAAAAATACGTTTTCAACTTATATTTTAAACTTATCTCCTAAGGTTTTACTCAAATTTTGAGTGGGAGTACCTATTGGATGCAAAATTTTATTCCTCTTCCAAGGAGTACCCATGTTGCATACTTTTAATGGACCCTGCTATATGAAAAAAAAGAAATATATGAAAAAACATGATTCCAATCACATTTTTCATGTATTTCTCATTTCTTTGTAGCAGGATACATAGAAAGTATGCAACATGGGTACTCCTTCGATGAGGAATCAAATTATCTATCCAATGAGTATTCTCGCTCAAAATTTGAGTAAACCCACAAGGAGATAAGCTGAAAATATGAGTTGAAAAAGTAGTTATTTCCTTCTTCCCTCTAACATTTGATGATGTAATCTAATATTATTTTATTATTTCCACTATTATTTTATAATTTCCTGAGGAGGCCCATTTTAGACCTCAAAATTCCCCTAATGGGGGTGATAGATGGTAAATCCTAGAGGTGTGTCCTCTCATTAGGCCTAGGAATATTTTGACTGATTATGGAAGGATACACGGTAAAGCTTAGAGAGTGGAGACAACCAAATTACTCATTATTTACATGGATAAATATGTAGGCATCATGGTTATATAGTCCTAGTGATCCCTGTAGGAATATATGGTGGGATTTCGGTCAGCCCAAGTAATATATGTTTCTTGTTTGGGCCTAGGAATCCCTTGGTGGGATTTTGGTGACGCATGTTTCCATAGATTAGGGCTTGGGCCTTGGAATCCCTCGGTGTATTGTAGTTAAGCTTGATTAAGCCCTAGTTGGTTTTGTTGTAAATCCCACATTCATTCATGGTGTTATCACCAAATTCAGTCCTGTTGGGTTGCTTTAATGGCCAACTTCGAGTAATTACTTCAAACCACTTGCAACCGGAAATTAGCCTTTCTAGTTTGAGAGGGCTCTCTCAAAATAAGGATAAATTATTTTCAATGATGTTTAATATGTTCACCATCAGATGGCTAACTCTAAATTGGCTTGAATGTTTTGTTTTGTAGGTGAAAGATGTAGAGGGTTTACTACCATTGGGCTTATGGATTCAATATGAAAACTAAGTCACAAGTCAATATATCTCATGGAAGTTGAGGCAACTGTATTCTTATAAAACCACACATAAGGGATAGAACAACAAGCTATATGCATACAGTAAGTTGGATCATGTCACCATGAATTCCAAGTGATTATACATAAGAAAACTAATAAAACATGACAAAACAACAAACTAGGTGTATAAAGGAAGTTGGAGCATGTAGTGATGAATTCCAAGTGATTATACAAGTAGAAACTGGAGAGAAAGTAAAAAACTGATATAAGAAACATACATAAGAACACATGTAGGAATCTCAGGTCTGAAATAGGCTGTTGTAATTGTATATTACTAATAGACAAAGATTACAAGAGTAGTCTCTTCATAACATCTCCCAACCCCCTCTAACTCTAAAACTATCTCCTTTATAGAGTGAGGACTCATCCATATAATATGCCACCTTACTCACCTCAATTTCCCACCTTAGAGACCTATTTCAAACATTATTCGATCACTTGGATATTTCCTAGGGGTATTTCGGTTTTGCAAATTTTTAATACAAAAAGGACTCTTCTTTCATTAATAGTTCAACAAATCAATTTAATAACCCTTATCAACTACAACCAACTAATTTGTTGAGTGTACTGTTGGCTCCCCATAATTTTCAAGATTGGCAAGAAAAAGTAGCAGGGAACCACATCAAACCACTTTGGAGTCCAAGGACCTAGCCTTCCTAGGCTCAGAGAGTGCTCGCTCTATGTTTATGTTTAATTGATTTATCTTTATGCTTATATTTTTCTGATTTTTAGGCTAGTTATGAATTTTTGGGACTATTTGTTTTGTTTGATTGATTTATTGATTTATTGATTGATTGTAGGTTGAACAGATAGACTGTGTGAAGCTTAATCCATTGGGCTATGGAGTCATAAAAGGTTTGAATTGTACATCAACTTTGCAAGGGTTTTCATAGGGAAAGCTAACTATATCAAGTGAATCTTTTTAGGTTGGATGAAGTATGAAATGACAAAAAGTTGTGAATTTAGTAAAACTAAAGGGAAATTAAGAATCATTTAACTATACTTCAACAAGAAAAGCCTTTAAAATAATTGTTTAAGAGAAACTAAAGAGAAGGAAACCCCTGAATTATTTAATAAAAACTATACTAAGAAAACTTAAGACAACAATCCAGTAATCCGAAAGAGAAAGACACCCCTGAGTTCTCTAGCTATTACTTTCAAACAAAGAAAACATTCAAGATAAAAGTTCACTAAAATTAAAGAGAAGAACACCCCTGAATTCTTTAACTAAACTTCAAAGAAGGCCTTCAAGATAATAGTTTAAGAGAAACTAAAGAGCAGGACACACCTGAATTCTTTAGCTAAGCTTTACTAAGAAAACCTTAAGGCAACAAGCTAGGTGGAACTAAAGAGCAGGATACCCATGAATTATTTAATCAGACCTTGCAGAAGAAAACATCAAGATAATGGAAACAGACATAGTTAAGGTGCCCAACAACATATCTCAATCTAAAATTTATGTTCTATTATCGGAGAAATGATGGACAATATGGTAAAAAAAGGAGAAACAATGACAAGGAGGGATAACATCACCATTAACATAGATCAAGAATCCTGTGAGCGTACTTGTATTATTGATGTCCAAAATAGTTACAATGCTCCAGTGAAATAGTCTCTACATCTGAGAGTATGCTCAAAATCCAGTCTAGCAATCAACCCACTAACCAACCCAACAACCAACCAACAATAAAAATGAACAATACATGCAGTATTTATCTACAGATGAGGAGGTGATCCTAATATAGGGTTTCAGGCTATAGTTATTAGAGAGTAAATGTAATCATGGCCTTTGAGACCATGCAAGGCCGAAGGAAAAAATATCTCTGACTGATTTGCTGTAATAATAACTTTTGAATTAACTATTGAGCGAATTTTAAGATATTTTAACAATCTGGCTTTAATATTAACTTTTACAATAACTTTTGAGCTTCTAAAAATATCTCTAACTACTTTATTAGTTGTAGCTATTTTTGTTGAAGCGGGATTAGGTTGTAGGTGGAAAATATGACTGTGAAGAAGTAAATGCTAAGTGCTTTTGTCATTTGGCTCTGTTCTCTTCAATGGTTTGCCTTTGATTTGTCATTTAACCTTTAATTTGGTTTTTAAAACTCTCATTCTATTTTTATCTGTATCTTTATCCTTTCATCCTTTTCTATCTTTTTTTTCCCTTTCATCTCTTATTATTTTATTTTTGTCTTCACTCTATATTTTCGCCTTTTATTTCATCTTTTAATCTCTAATTGATCTTTAAATGTGTCTTTATTATTTGTCTTTATCTCTGTCTTTGCAGCCATTGTGAAACTTTCCTTTTAGCGCACTCTGTCCCTTGAATACCTCGTTATCTTTGGAGTGATTGAATTATCATCAATGGTCATGATCCCTTGCTGATTCAAATTAATATTGCGCTCTTGATCCTTTGATAATTAAGACTAATGGATCGTCACCCAGAGAACCTTAGTTTAATAATTCCTGGACTTAGAAATTCAAATTATGCATTTTTCGCCACGTACATCGCCTGCAAAATAAAAACAATTTATTAATAAATAACCTGTGCTATGGGCAGAGTCTGAATAATGTTAGATTTTCATTTCTGTGGTTATTTGGGGCTTTTCGAGTCTTTGGAAGTGTTTGCAGAGGTTTTATGGTGGCTCGGGAGTTATCGCAGTAACACATGGCTTCAAAATATTTGAATGGGGTCAGCGGTTTTGTCATAGGTGGGAGGGTGGTAAGTGGTTTTTGCACGGTCCACAGGTAGTGAGGTGGTTTATATCGTGAGGATGCGATAGCATGGAGGGGGTGGCGAGTGGCAGGCTTGGAAGGTGGTAAAACCGCCCATATCGCAAGCCTCGAAGGTATTATTTCTCAGGCTTTTGTGGTTGCGACAGGGAGTGATGGCCATAGGATCTGGGGGATTGGATCCGATGGTGATCAAGCAACGAATGGACTGCGGGTTGACTTGATCTGTGGGGCTAGGAATTTTGAATGTGATGGTGGGTTTAATACATAGTGTGGAGTGTTAATAAATGCATGGATTGGGTTTTCAAATGACATGGAGGGTTAATATAATGCGAGGGTTTGAAAATAATGTGGGGCCTGAGGTAAGAATTAAGTGGAGCACTTAATGTAAAGTGGGGCCATGGTCATATGAGAGAAGAGGTTTAGGTTTTAATGTGGGGGCTATAATTGTGAAACGGGTATTGGGTAATTTTTAAAAAAATAAGGTTTATTTAAAGGAGTGGATCCCAACTAAAAATTAATTTGTTTGTAAAACAATGTAAAAATAGGTTTTTACATTTTTTTAATGGAAGATGGGGAATGAATTAAAAGGAAGAGGGCTTCAGCAATGGGAGTGGGGTTTTAGGTAAGGAAAGAGGGTTTTAAGAAAGGGGAACAGCTGAATGAGAGGTTTTAAGGTCAAAACATGGAATTTTAGAGTAAGAGAGTGATCTAAATAGGCAAAATGAGAGATAGTAAATAGGTTAAATGAAGATAATGAAGGCAATGAGATTTCTGAAAATAAATGATAGTCAGGGAATGCTATTTTTAGTTGATAGTACAAAATCCATAGTAATTTAGTCATACTATAGAATGCAGGAGACTAACAGTGGCTCGAGCTAGGGAGGGAATCTCCTTTAGTAGGTGTCAAGACCCTCAGACCTCTGGATTTCGTAGATCAGTGACCTATTTGTGTTGGGTTGATTTTCATCCTATAGTTCTTGATCTGTTGCAATTCTTTGTGACTTTGGCCTTCAGAAATTAAACATCATGCTTTCTACGAAGTAATTCTTCCTGCCCATCATCTATTCTAACATTTTTTCTTCACTTTGGAAGTGCATTTAGACTTGCAAACCTTGACATCATTTTTCTTTTGAAAAGCGAACTATCTAAATCTAGCCTTATAACATCCAAAGGCTTAGATTAAACTGATGAGCTCTTTTTATTCTCTACCTAATCTATTTATCTCTCAAAATTAAAGAGTTTGACATATTTTTATTCACTAACTATCAACATTAAATTTAAAGCATGAATGAATCAAGACTAAGAAGTTTGATCATCATGAATTCTGGAATTTTGGACACGCTGAACAAAATATTATTTTGCAAAAAGTAAACTAAAAACTGAGGGTTTTGACCTTGAACCTTTCATTTATCACTTATCCCTCATTTTCTTATTGGTTTCGGATTTAGGATTTTGAACTAATGTCATTTTCTATCTACCTACTGATAAGCCAAGTTTAAACAGTTTGGCAAACCTTCCTTTTCTAACTTATCAGCAAAAACTCAAAATTTGTTCAATCATGTTTAGGTTGTATGACTGAATAAGACTTATTTTTCAAAAGTAGTGGCATTTTGACTTGCACACTTTCAGAAGTATTTTGTTTTTTGGTATGGGGCTTACCTTTTTTCTTTTTATCTGCCCTATTTTCTTCTTTTCTTTCTTTCTTTTTGTATCAATTTTCTGATATTTTTTGTTTAAGCAATGCTATATACAATGAAGAAAAATTTAAACTGGGATTCTGAACTGAAATAATGCTTGAGCATCCTTCCATTGACAGGACCTCCAAAAAATTATGTTCCATCCATTTCTTGTAAGAAAAATGCATTATTACCTCTTGCAAAATGGATGATGTATGGACCTTTCCATAGATTATGAAATTTCCCATGCTTGCCTTTATCCTCTCTTTTTGAATCCCACTTTAGCACTTTGTCTCAAATGCTAAAATCATTTTCCTTGGTCCTCTCCTCAAATATTTTCTTCATATTTTCTTGTAATAGTTGTGTTCTGTTGTACACTCCTTCTCTAGTTTGGTGCAGCTGAACAGTCTGGTTTATTCTCCTTTGTATGTCATTTTCTTCAGACTGCACCTCTTGAATGAGATTCATTACTGGAACTCCAAAGGTTGTTGGGAAGACTGCATCTATTCCATAGACCAGCTAATAGGGAGACATACCAATTGATTTCTTGTTTGTTATCCTATCTGCCCATAATGCATGAACCACGTTGTTGTGCCATGGTTTCTTGTTTTCCTCCAACAACTTTTTAATGATGTTTACTCGACTCTTGTTTGAGGATTCATCCAACCCATTACCTTGAGGGTAATAAGATGTAGAATGACCCAAAGTAATATGATATCTGTGGAAAAAATCCACCATTTTCCTGGATCTAAAAGTAGCAGCATTGTGAGTAATGATTTTCCTAGGAGAACCAAATCTAGATAGAATATTATTTTCAAGGAATATGATAATTACTGAGTCTATGGCAGTCCTGGAAGGAATGGATTCTATCCACTTTCTAAAATAGTTAGTTGCAATAAGGATCCATTTATGTTGGGAAGAGGAGGCAAGGTGGATTTCTCCAATGAAATCTAGACCCCATTGTTGAAAAGGGGCTTCAACAAAGATATGTTGTAATGGAAAAGGAAATAGTTTTCTTCTAGCCTCAAATATTTGGCATTTATGATAGGAAACTACCATTTTGTTGATTTCTTCGAAGAGGGGAGGCCAATAATAACCAGCTCTAAGGATTTTATTGACAGTGATTTTCCAATAAATGTGGCCTCCACATTCTCCTTCATGAAATTCATGCATAATCCTATCTACATCTTCTTCAGGTAAACATTTAAGCAATACACCACCAAAATTTTTCCAATATAAAACTTTATCCAAAATGCAGAAATTTACAGCCTTTAGTTTCAAGAATATGGACTTTGTTTTGGAGAAACCAGGACGAACATTTAGATTAAAAAGCACATACAATATACCAGCATACCAGGGTGAATCTAAAATGCTTCCTCAATAGGTGGAGTCTCCAGCTCAGGGAAAATTTGAAGGATGGATGTTTATCTTAAATTTTAAAAACTTGGCGAATCTTAGTAGTCCCCAATATGTGAATTGTAAAATTTTTGATGTTGTTTTTGTAAAAATATTTAGTTTTGTAATAATTTTTTATTAGTATGTATAAATTTTTGGCGATTTTTAGGGTAATATAATTTTATACTTTAAAATTTGGGGGAATCAATTTTTAAAAAAAAGGGGAATTGGCGAATCTTTTTTTTGGAAAAAGCATGGAAAATTAGCCCAGCTACGAATATTAGCCCCTAAAATTTTCCATGTTCCAGCTCCTCTTGTTCATCAAATGAGTCAATCATATTGATGTCCAGTGCTCGAAAATTTGTTTCAACCATTATTTTAGCCAGTCGTTGTCCTTTGATTAGCTTGGTAGGCTTGATTTCTATATCATATTATAAGACAAAAACAATCCACTTACCACTTTTTCCATCAAGATCTTGTGTAAGTATGTCTTTAACCACTATGTGAGGCACAAATGCAATGATGTGTGAATGAAAAATATAGACTATGAAATCTTTTAGTGCTTTGACTAAGGAAAAAGCCTAATTTTCCATAATATTATATTTTAGGGGTGCCTCACTTAATGCTTGGCTGAAGAATGCTATGGGCTTCTTCTGTCCCATTTTTTTTCTGTAGTAAGACAGTAGCAACTATGTGTTCTGATGCAAAGGAGAATATGAAGAAATCTTTGGTGAAGTTAGGTCTGATTAGAACAGGTGTTTGGGTAAGAGCTTGCTACACCAAGCCAAAATATTGCTTTGCTTCTATGGTCCATTTGACTCATGTTTCTCTTTTGAGCATGTTAGTAATGTTTCTTAGGAGTTCTGCAAGGTTTGGTATGAACCTTCTTAAGAAATTTAACTTTCCAATGAAATATTGTAGCTCTTTAATGTTCCTTGGATGACTAATTTGAAATATTACCTTAATCCTCTTAGGGTCAATCTTGATCCCTTATTTAGATATGATGTGGCCTAAGAGCTTCCCTTCTTAAAGGCCAAATAAGTTTTTCTTGGGATTTAAAGACAAGCCATACTTTCTTCATTTTTCAAAGACCTTTATCAAATGGGCTAGATATTCTTCATCAGTTTTTAAGTAGACTATGATGTCATCAATATATATCACAATGAAGTAACATATTTCTTCCGAGAAAGAAATATCCATTGCTGTTTGAAAAATGACCCCAACATTCATTAACCCAAAAGGCATTTTAACATACATGAAGGTTCCCAAAGGTGTAGTGAAAGTTGTCTTGTGTTGATCATCTAGATGTACCAGCACCTGATTGAAACCCTTAAAAGCCATCAAGCAGAGATATCCTTTCGGAGCCTACTACCCTTTGTAATATGAGATCCATCTTTAGTAAAGGGTAGTTATCCTTTAGGGAAGCTCTGTTTATGTTTATGAAGTGTATGCAGATCTTGATTTCTCCTATCTTCTTTCTAAATTATACAAGATTTGAAACCCAGTCTAAGTACCTTAGTGGGACTATTATTCCAGCATCATACATTTTCATTATTTCTTTCTCAGCCAGTGGCAGTTGGAAAAGATTTATTCCGCATAATTTCTGTTTAAAGGGTTTATGGTTTTCTTTGAGAGGAATCTTGTGCTGAATGATATCTGTATCATATGACTTCAAGTCTTCATAGCTCCAAGCAAAAACATCACTGAATTCTTTAAAAAGCTCAATATATTTATGTTTTATATGTGCTAGAACTATCTTTGATAGTTTTATAATTCTGGGTTCTAGCTCACTGCCTATATTTCACTCTTCTACATTTGCTTCAGTGGATTCTATCTTTGACTTTCTAAAAACACCATTAAAATAAAAAAGTTCCTCTAGAGGGACCAACCCTTTTGGCAAGGTATTATCTCTGAACTACAACACTTCAAAGTCTTCTTTTTCTGGATTTGCACATATCTCTATCTCATATGGGTCATCTTTTGCTAACATATTTTTATCAACATCATCATGGGGCTCTTTTTTGTATGTTTTTTCCTCAGAAGAGCAGTATTCTTCATGATCTGAGTCTGAATTTGGCATTTCAAACCAAAACCTAGCCTACAAGAAATATTCAATCTGTTTGTAACCTTCATAAACTTGCCAATATTTTATATTATCAGGGATTTCTCGTCTGTATTTGACTTGTACTGTGTATTGCTTGTTATGATGAGGTTTTTGACAAGTATTGGTTGCAAATGCTAGTCGATTGGCCAGGATATTTTTGTTTCTTAGGATGAAGGCAATATCATATTCTTTGAATGTTTTTAGGAGGTCAAGGGCATTGTTCCTATATGCTCTTAATCTAGGATGTTTAGATGCATATTCTCCCTTAATCAGCCTAATGACTAGCTCTGAATTCCCATGGACAGAGATCCTTTTGGCTCTTAATTTCTTGAGTAATTGTAGCCTAAGGAGGAGTGCCTCATATTCTGCTATGTTATTTGTACATTGAAAGTTCATCTTGTAGGAGTGACCCTCGGCGTGATTGTTCTCAACATTGTGTACCCAAACACCTGCCCCTGAACCAGTTTTACCACAAGAACCATCAAATCTCATGCTCCATAGAGGTTCAATTTCAAACTTATGTTTGTCATTATTTTGTTCATTTTCTATTTGGTTTGACTGTTCTTCCTCTTTTTCTTCTTCTTCTCCCACTATTCGTTCATTTATGGATATTTGTTCATTAATATTTTCATCACTGTAGAGGATAAATGAATGAAGGTCTGTGTGGACAGAATAGAGAGGGGAGTTATCAGGCTTTTCTTGACTACTGGCCATGTATTCCATATGAGTCTCCCTATATAGTCTTCTTGGTTGACTAAATACTGGTATGGTAGCATAGGTCATATCCATTTGGAGGGTGCCCTGAATTTTAGCTCCCCATGAGCATGATAGAAGCATGCCATACTTAGGGGGAATGTCAGCCACTACAATATCCATTACTAGGCTTTTGGCTGGTTTTTGTGCTACATTAACACTGAGATCTTTGATTAGCCCTAGACATTTAACTCTACTAGAGTCAAAAGAGTACAAGTATTTGTATAGTCTAGTTATCTCAAGGCCTAATTTTTCCATAACAACCTTTGGCATGAGGTTATGTGAAGCTCCTGAATCTAACATGGCATTGTGGAGGATTTTATCATGAATGTTCAAGCTGACATAAAATGGAGGTACACCTCCCTCTTGAAATTTTCTTTCTACCTCAGGTCCAAACAGAAGATCTAGTTTGTCATCATTTAAATTTACGGAATCAACATTTTATTATGTCTTTAAAGCTTTCAAAACCTGGGATCTATATATATCTTGGCCAACTAATTTAGTAAGAGGTATGGAGAATTTTATCTTGGAAAGTTCATTCGCAATACGGAATGGTGTCTGCGTTTTTGGGAGATTTAGATGAGTTTTATGAGACACTATTTTTGAAGCAGTTTTAGATTGCTGATTTGTTTTGGGGATCTTAGTTAAATCAGTTTTATTAGGGCTACTAGTTGATTTGCTAGTACTGCTTTCTGGACTGTTTTTGTTTTTATTTTTATTAGAACTTTTAACCACTATGTTTGAATTTTCTGCTATATTTTTAGGATCATTTTAAAGGTTTTTCCTAGCAGAAATTCCAGAGTTCTTTCTCTTAGGAGTGTCTTGGGTTTTCTTGCTTCTGAGGTCATACTGCCTATGCACTTCCATGATGGCATTTTCAAAGCCTTGTTTACAGTCCTCAGATTCTAGGCATTCTTCTTCCTTTGGGGAAAATATGTCTGGTTCTTCCTTGGTGAGGAAAACAATATCCTCATTGTTAAATCCTATTAGATTGATATGACTTTCCTCTAGTTCTTCAATCACCCCCTCATCCTCATGAACATAGTTTTCTTGAAAAGGAGGCTTGATTTGTTGCTCCGGTCCTCTCTGTCTTATTTGAGGGGGATTTCTCCTAAAGTTTTGGTTTTGGTTCTGGTTTTGATTTCTGTTTTGAGGAGCTGATTGGTTTTCTCTAGGATAAGCTCTCTCATTCATGCTTATTCTCTCCATCATCCTTTCCATAGTTCTAACAGGGTTATCAATCTTAGTATCATATGTGGAGCCTATAGCCTCTTCCCTATATGTGACTATCTTTTCATTTCTCATTCTAGCCTTTTTGGCAATCAGATTTTCCTATACACTTACTGCACGCCTCTGCATGTCTTCTAACGTAAGAGGGTCTCTTTTTCTTAGTTGGTAAGTCATTTCTGGGTCAAAGCCATATGGAAATTTCATTAAGGCTAGACCTTTTGGAGGTTTCATGTGGGTAATAAGGGCATTATATACACTATTTAACCTAGTGCAGTGCTCTTGGACACCCTCTCCAGTGCCTCTCTTGATTTCTTCGTACTTTGATAAGATTTGGAGAGGCTTCTTCTTGATTTACAATTTATTTAAGAGAAGCTGATGAAAAGCAGGAAGGTCATGTATACTATTAGGGGTTAGGATTTTAAACCATTTTCTTTCTTATCCCCCTAATTTTTGAGCAAACATTCTTAATTTAACAGTTTCATCATCTATTTCTTGTTTGTCAAAATAATCATTCATTCTATCCACATGTTGCTGAGAAGTTGTGGAACCACTTGCATCAAATAAGGGGATTTTTGACTGATAAACCTCTATTAGAAATGCTAAAGGAAATGGTAGAACTAGTGGGGCATACCATGTTACCATAGCTAGGGGATGGGGAAGCGAAGGAGGGTTAATAAGTGGAGGATTTATAAAAGGAGGTGGACGGTTAAATGAAGGAAGGTGAACAATGGGAATATGAATGCGGATTGAAGTTATTACAAAATGATTTTGCTATAAGATGGATGGGTCTAAAACTATTTGGGTTATCCAACTCTCGGATTTAGTTCTGGACAAGCTTTGTTCCATTTAATGTTCCAAATCTGGAATTTTCTACAACAATAAGAATACCTTAAGGTAATCCAAAGTTGGAGAAAAATAAGTGATCATGTGATATAATGTATTTAAAAAAATATCTTTCATAAAACAATCCGAGCAACAAACTATGCCTTTTTACAATGTCACCAAGTGGGGAAAAGAAGCAGTTTTGACCCCAAAATGTTATATTCTGAATATATGAGTTATAAAAGTGAAAAATAACAATTTAATCTCTTATAATAGGAAATATATGACATTCATGCAAAATATTTTCAGAAAAAAATGGCTTTAGAATAGTTAAACAGGCCTCCCATGCTCAAAACAGCTAGAAATTGCCAAAACCCCAAGACTACAAAATGTCGGAGTAGCTGCACCAGTGAATGTACAGTCTAAAGAGAGGTTAAATTAGAAAATAGAGAAATATATCTGATAATATTATTATAATACTCAATGATGTACAAAAACAAAGATCTAATCTCTTTTACACAGATCAAAGAAGACCCGGCAAGGGTTTCTTGACAGAAAAGATATACAAGAAAAAGATGTTGCAAATATGTGGCTGAATAACACTGTATGGCTGAAGCTATGCATAATATATCTGAACATGCAAATAAATGGCTGTATATGCTTCCTCTAGTTTTCCCAAAGAAAGGCTGATCCTCCTTTTGGGAAACTAGCTCCTCCAAATGGGGTTTTCACCCCTTCCACTGCACACCTTAAGAAATAACACAGTTTTCTGAAGGGAATACGTTTTTTCTGAAGGTAGGTGCTTAGCCCAACACCAGGTAGTGGAAAATTCAGATCAGAAATCTCCTCTTATATTTCTCAAGCAAGATCTCCAAGAAAGAGTTGGGAATCCCCACCCAGGCAAACCCTTGCACTAAGTAGTGCAGCAACTTAGCTAAACAACTAAGTATGCAAGACGTCTAAGCAGACCTCATGAAAATATAATCTCCAATATGTCCATATTCTTTCAATATCCTTCATTATATAATTGATGAGCTTGCTCACCAAGGGTCCCACCCACTATGAGGTTGCTTCCATGCAAAGGCTCCTCCACAAAATCTGTGATATCCGACAAGATGGTGCAATCTATCTAGATAGATTTGTTGAATTTTTCAACCTTGAATGATTCTTCATGCCCCATCCCTTTTCACACTCAATGTGCCTTCATTTTATCTAGTTGGATTGATCTCTATTCACATTGAGCTGGCTTTATGTAGGATCCACTTCTTTGAGAATGAATCATGTTGACTTCATCAAACTTGACCTTGCCCACATAGTTTAGACGTTGTTCACACATGTGGATGATTGAAATAGTTATTACATGATCCCCTTTCACATTAGGAAGGATGTTTATTCATATTTGAGAAAATTATGAGCCTCCTTGCCCATTTATTCATCAATCTAAGTTTTAAGAGAAAAATTAATATTCCCATTAGCTGAAGCTAATTTGGGAACATTACAGTCTCCCCCTCCCAAATTTTTCCTGTCCTCAAGAAACTGCAAGGGTGCTGCAAAATCTCCCCTCTTCCTCTTGTGGCCCTCTCATGCCATAGTCTCCTCCATTGCTTCATAATTTCTGCAAAAATTCCATCTCCCAATGGCTCCTTCCAAGTGTGCAAGTTGGCCTTTCGTGAATAAACCCAATGGCTCTCATCATGAAAGAATGGAAGGTTGTTATGGAAACCCTCTTGCTGATCCATGGCCTTCTCAAGATAGAAGTGATGAAAATCATGGGGAATTTCATCATCAATGGAGGTCTTCTTCCTCCATGCTATCATCCAAATAAAATGAATCACCCTCTAGCTTGGTAATTCATAGGAAAGCTCCTCCCATTTTCTCATGAGAGGCATTCCCCAAGTGCTCCAACCAAACATATGGTCCACACCATAAAGAAGCAAGTGGTATGCAATGGTGGCCATATAGTTTCTCATGCTCCCCTTGGAACATGTAGTGCAGAAAAAGTAGGGACTCTCTTTCCCCAAAGACAAATCCAACAAGTGTGCTTCTCTTCCAACCATGCCTCCAACAAAGATAAGAACATCTTTAGCATGTGGGAGCAGAAGTAAGATCATGCTAGCTGCCATATACAATAAGGGAGAAGGACAATGGTCCCTCATGTGCAACTAGCACAGTTTTCCTCCTAATTTCCATAGGATATGATATGACAAGCAATCTTCCCAACACTTGTTTGCTACCCCATCCTACTTGCATGTTTGGAGGAGGTGTATGATGGTTTGTGTTGATGAATCACACCATGAGGAGTACATCATCTCTCCAAGATCTCCAAATGAATGGCCAATATCACCATTTTTCATGGCTCAAAGTGGCTGATGAAGCCCATTAGAAGAAGTGCCCCCTCTTGGAGCCAAGACTTGCATATGAGTGTTAATAAGATACAAGTATATAATAAATACATCATGAGATTCAACAATACAATTTTTGTCATATACTTGTTTAAAATTAGCAAGGTAGCTCATGGATGAGCTCCCTCTCACACTCAATGAATAAGGAGGAAATAATGATAGCTCTTCCCAAGAGCTATACTCCTCCTCAACCAACAAATGATTCATGCACTTACTCGTATGAGAGTGAATCTCCTCCTTGAAATTCTCCCACTTAAATCCATATAAGATAGAATGATATGTTTTAATGAAGCTAGTGGGATTTGAAAGCAAGACCTCATAGGTTGTGTCAAGTAGTTTATTATTGAGTTTGGAATCTTTAGTTAAGTAAATCTGATGATGAAGATAAATGATCCCATCAACTACTTTATACTTTCAATCCTTTGCTTGCCCATCAATAACCTTACATGTGAATAGGTCCTTAGAATATTCCATCAAGAGTTGGGACTCCCAATAAGGGTCTAGGCTTCCCAATATTGACAACGTTGTAGAAGTGTGAAATGATGCATTTGTCACATGATGGCTCTCCTCCATGACATACTTGATGTCAAAGTCACATGTTGGAGTATTCCCAACTTTATTTTGCTACCTTTCTTGCAGCTGATCTTGCTTAAGACAATATTGAAGTCTAGCAAAGTCACCCTCCCCTTGAAAGGTTCTCTTTCTAAAAAACTTCCACAATTTTTCTCTTGCACACAAAAAGGAAATTCTTTTTTTTTATGCTCAGAATTCTTCATTATATATTGGAGTGTCCTTTTCTACCCCAAATATATGGAGTAGCCTCTTGATACTATGCTCATATCAGCACAAATTTCTAAATCTATTCCCTCCAACGCAAATAGATGAATGGAAGAAAGCAAGGTCAATTTCAGAAATTTTCCTAGCCTTCCATCAAGGATTTTCAGCACTGTAGTGGCTCCTTCCAAGGTTCCCTCTCTAAAAAAATATGTTGCTGCTGCATATAGTTGAGAGAACACTTTATTTTCCCTCCAATCAGGAGGTCTTCTTGCTGAAATGCCTCCTTGCAAAGAGGCATCAAGGCATAGAGTATGATGTGAATGTAGGTGGACAAAATTGCCCCTACCTTTGTTGCATAGGTCCTCTTGCCTTATTTTCTCTTTCAAACTTTGAGATAGAGAAGGGTACATGCTCTTCATCTCATGATGCCATTCCTCCTCTCCTCCTTCTCTTATCTTCAAGATCTCATCTTTTGGCAATGAAGGTACATGTTGCTCATGTTTTTTTCCAAGAGCTCTATGTGTGAGATCTTTTGGAACTCCTTGCAAGAGTGCAAGAGTTTCTTTCCTTGGAGAAAGTACTCCACCCTTTTCTTCATGTGGTGTTTGAGGTTCCCTTGTTATGACTGTGCTATCTTTTCCTACTTCTCCTTTCTCTTCTTCACTAGTTGAAGTTGCCTTACCTCCAACAAGAGACCTTAGATCTTGGTCCTCTTCTGAAGAAAGAATCTTCATGTCTTCCTTTTGAGAAGGAAGCCCTTCATCCAAAGGAGATCTTGCCCTTGAAAAAGCATCAAACAAGCTCACCTCCTCTTCATTTGATTTCATAAATGGAGTTGGATAGATAGACCCTCCCAACTCATGCAAAAGTTTTGTTTGATGTGGGTTGATAGTTGCAATAGAAGATGTTCCACATGAAATATCATCAAACCTCTCTACTAATATTTCAATGAAATTTGCATAAGTAGATGTATTTTCATTCCTTAAGAAAAATTATTCAAACAACCACCAAGCATAGGCCTTAACCTCAAAATGAAGCGCTGCTACTTTGATGGCCTCAAATTCTGAAACTTGGTGTTGCTACACAAAGGTGTCTAGCTCCTTCACCCAAGCCCTAGAGGGACATACAGGTGATCCATAAAAAGTGGATGGAAATAATCTACCCTCACCCTGATCCTTTCTCCTTGTGCTCTTTTCGTCCTTCATTTGGCAAAACCCTTGGAAGTTCAAGTGATCTTTGAACTGCTCGGATTGATCTTCATATTCCTGCAAATAATCACCAAGAGTATCTCTCTTTGGCACATCTCCTTTCTTCCTCTTCATGAAGAAATTGCTTATAGAACGTGGTAGATCTGATGATATGGCTAAGTGATCATATCCATAAGATGAGGATTTAGAATCTTCCTCTTGTATAGATCTTACTGAGGGATTTTCAGATTTGTCCCTCCTCATTTCTTTGATGCCCTTACTTCCACCCTGCAGAATTGGAAAAAGAAGTTTTGAGAACCTCCTTTCTCTATAAAAAAATGGTTTTCTCTGATTTCTTATATAAATTTCCTTCTCCCCATGATAAGGCTCCATAATGCTTGAGCTCACAGGTTGAGCCAATATTGTTGCTTCGATACCACTGTAATGTTCCAAATCTGGAATTTTCTACAACAATAAGAATACATTAAGGTATTAAAAATTTGGAGAACATAAATTGATCATCTGATATAATGTATTAAAACACATATATTTCATAAAACAATCACAACAACAAACTATGCCTTTTAACAATGTCACCAAGTGGGGAAAATCAGCAGTTTTGACCCCAAAACGTTATTTTCCAAATATCTGAGTTATAACAATGAAAAATAATGGTTGTTTCTCTTAGAATAGGAAATATAGGACATTCATGCAAAATATTTTCAAAAAAATTCCTTTAGCATAGTTAAACAGGCCTCCCATGCTCAAAACAACTAGAAATTGCCAAAACCCCAAGACTACAAAATGCCGGAGTAGTTGCACCAGTGATTGCGCAGTATAAAGAGAGGTTAACTCAGAAAATAAATAAATATATCGGATAATATCATTATAATACTCAATTATTTACAAAAACAAAGATCTAATCTCTTTTACACAGATCCAAGAAGACCCAACAAGGGTTTCTTGACAAAAAAGATATACAAGAAAAAGCTGCTGCAAATATGTGGCTGAATAACACTGTATGGATGAAGATCTAAATAATATGGCTTTACATGCAAATAAATGGTTGTATATTCTTCCTCTAGCTTTCCCAATGAAAGGCTGATCCTCCTCTTGGGAAACTAGCTCCTCCAAATGGGGTTTTCACCACTTCCACTCCACACCTTAAGAAATAATGTAGTTTTCTGAAGGGACTATTTTTTTTCTGAAGGTAGGTTCTTATCCCAACACCAAGTAGTGGAAAATTCAGATCAGAAACATCCTCTTATATTTCTCAAGCAACATCTCGAAGAAAGGGTAGGGAATCCCCACCCGGGCAAACCCTTGCACTAAGCAGTGCGGCAACTTAGCTAAACAAATATGTATGCAGGAAGTCTAAGAAAACCTCATGAAAATATAATCTCCAATACTTCCATATGATTTCCATCTCCTTCATTATATAATTGATGAGCTTCCTCACCAAGGGTCCCACCCACTATGAGGTTGCTTCCATGCAAAGGCTCCTCCAAAAAAACTGTGTTGTCCAACAAGATGGTGCAATGTATCTAGACAAATTTTTTGACTTAGTCAACCTTAAATGATTCTTCATGCCCTGTCCCTTTTCACACTCAAGGTGCCTTCATTTTATCTAGCTGGATTGATCTCTATTAACATTGAGTTGGCTTTATGTAGGATCCACTTCTTTGAGAATGAATCATGTTGACTTCATCAAACTTGACCTTGCCCACATAGTTTAGACCTTGTTCACACATGCGGATGCTTGAACTAGTTACTACATGATCCCCTTTCACATTAGGAAGGATGTTTATTCATATTTGAGAAAACCATGAGCCTCCTTGCCCATTTATTAATCAATCTAATTTTTAAGAGCAAAATTAATATTCCCATTAGCTGAAGCTAATTTAGGAACATTACATTCCAGGGGTGAGCCAAGTAGGATACCTTGCAAGTATTTAAGGTTTTCAGGTAGGGAACTTGCCTTGTGAATAGGTCTGCTAACAATTTAAATTTTAGATCTAGGAGATTTCCTTAGGATGTGCTCTAGATTGTCAACTATTGCAGGGCTTCAGTCTGGATGGGATCTGGTACAGATTCTTCTAGAAGCTAGAAATTAGACCCAAGGCTTCAAAAAGGTTGAAAGTTTTATAATAGTTTAAAAAATAAACCAATGTGTGACAGAAATACTTCACTCACAAAGTGTTTTGACTAGGTTCTATTTGAGGTTTGATGATATCAGGATTTCTCAATAATTTCCCAGTGGAGTTTGTAGAAAACCAGTGGAGTCAACAGGCCTACTGAGAACCAGTGGAGTCACCAGGTGGATGATTTTAACAATCTTGAGGCAGGCTGTTGTCCACCATTAGCAACCAGATACAAGTCTTGGTGAATATTTGAGTCATCTTAATTTGGATGGGGTTTTCTGAGTTCTTGAGAAAATATTAATCTTTTTAATAACTCAGCTCCCTAGTATAGACACCACTATGTTGGCTCCCCATAATTTGCAAGATTTGCAAGAACAAGTAGCAAGGAACCACATTAAACCACTTTGGAGTCCAAGGACCTAGCCTTCCTGGGCTCAGAGAGGGATCTCTCTATGTTTATGTTTAATTTATTTATCTTTATGATTATATTTTTCTAATTTTTAGGCTAGTTATGAAGTTCTGGGACTGTTTGTTTTGTTTGTTTGATTGATTTATTTATTGATTAATTGTAGGTTGAACAGATAAACTATGTGAAACTTAATCCATTGGACTATGGAGTCATAAAATGTTTTAATTGTACATCAACTCTACAAGGGTTTTCATTGGGCAAGCTAACTATATCAAGTGGATCTTTTTAGGTTAGATGAGGTATGAAATGACAATAATTTGTGAATTTAGTAAAACTAAAGGGAAATTAAGAATCCCTTAACTATACTTCAACAAGAAAATCCTTTAAGATAATTGTTTAAGAGAAACTAAAGAGAAGGACACCCCTAGATTCTTTAATCAAAACTTTACTAAGAAACCTTAAGACAATAATCCAGTACTCCTAAAGAGAAAGACACCCCTAAGTTCTCTAGCTATTACTTTTAGACAAAGAAAACATTCAAAATAACAGTTCAGTGAAATTAAAGAGTAGGACACCCTTGAATTCTTTAACTAAACTTCAAAGAAGGCCTTCAAGATAACAGTTTCAGAGAAACTAAAGAGAAGGAAACCCCTGAATTATTTAGCTAAGCTTTACTAAGAAATCCTTATGGCAGCAAGCTAGGTGGAACTAAAGAGAAGGACACCCCTAAATTCTTTAATTAGACCTTGCAGAAGAAAACATAAAGATAATGGAAATAGACAGAGTTAAGGTGCCGAAACAACATATCTCAATCAAAAATTTATGTTATATTATTAGAGAAATGATGCACAATATGGTAAAGAAAGGAAAAACAATGAAAAAGAGGGATAACATCACCATTAACATAGCTCAATAATCCTGTGAATGTGATTGTATTACTGATGTCCAAAACAATTACAATGCTCCAGTGCAATAGTCTCTGCAACTCAGAGTATGCTCAAAATCCAGTCTAGAAATCAGCCAACTAACCAACCCAACAACCAACCAATAATTAAAATGAAAAATACATGTAGTATTTATCTATAGATGAGGAGGTGATCCTAATATAGGGTTTCAAGCTATAGTTACTACAAAGTAAATGTAATATTGACCTTTGAGACCATGCAAGGCCCAAGGAAAAATATCTCTGATTGACTTACTGTAATAATAACTTTTGAATTAATTGTTGAGCTAATTCTAAGATATTTTGACTATTTGGATTTAATATTAACTTGTACAATAACTTTTGAGGTGCTATAAATATCTCTGGCTGCTTTATTAGTTATAGCTTATTTTATTGAAGCAAGATCAGGTTGTAGGTGGCCAATATGATTGTGAATAAGTAAATGATGAGCGTTTTTTTTGTTTGGCTTTGTTCTCTTTGTTGGTTTTATTTTTATTTTTTATTTAACCTTTAATTTGTCTTTTAAAACGTTGATTTTGTCTTCATCTGTATCTTTATCCTTTCATCCTTTTCTTCCTTCGTTGTCCCTATCATCTCTTCTTATTTTCCTTTTGTCTTCACTCTGTCTTTTCACCTTTTCTTTCATCTTTTAACCTATGATTGATCTTTAATTGTGTCTTTATTATTTGTCTTTATCTCTGTATGTGCAGCCATTTTGAAACTTTCCTTTTACTGCACTCTGTCCCTTGAATACCTCGCTATCTTTGGAGTGATTGAATGATCATTAGTCGTCATTACCCATTGCTGATTCAAATTAATCTTGAGCTCCTGATCTTTTGATAATTAAGTATACTAGATCGTCACCCAGAGAACCTTAATTTAATAATTCTTGGACTTAGAAATGAAAATTATGCATTTTCCACCTGTACATCGCCTGCAAAATAAAAAAAATTTATTAATAAAAAACCTGTAGTGTGGACAGAGTCTGGATAATGGAAGCTTTTCATTTATGCACTTATTTGGGGCTTTTTAGGTCTTCAAAAGTGTTTGCAGAGGTTTTATGGTGGCTCGGTGCTTATCGCAGTAACATAGGGCTTTGAAATATTTGAATGGGGTGAATATCTTCGTCGTAGGCGGGACGATGGTAAGTGGTTTTCACACGGTCCATAGGCAGTGAGGTGGTTTATATCACGAGGATGCAATAGCATGGAGCAGGTGACGTGTGGCAGGATGGGTCGGTGGAAAAACTGCCCATATCGCAAGCCTCGGAGGTATTATCTCTCGGGATTTTGTGCTTGCAATAGTGAGCGATGGTTGTAGGATCTAGGGGATTGGATCAGACAGTGATCGGGCGACGAATGGACTGCGTGTTGACTTGACATGTGGGGTTGGGACTTTTGAATGCGATGGTAGGTTTAATACATAGCGTGGGGTGTTAATAATCGGGGGGCTTGGGTTTTGAAATGACATGGAGGGTTAATATAATGCGGGGGTTTGAAAATAAGGTGGGGCCCGGGGTAAGAATTAAGCAGAGGCACTTAACATAAAGTGGAGCTATGGTCATATGAGAGCGGAGGTTTAGGTTTTAAAGCAGGGGCTATAAATTTGAAAGGAGTGTCGGGTAATTTTTAAATAAACAGGGTTTTATTTAAAGGAGTGGGTCTCGAATGAAAATAAAATTTGTTTGTAAAATAATGTAAAAAGATATTTTGCATTGTTTTAATGGAATAAGGGGAATGAATGAAAAGGAATACGACTTCAGCAATGGAAGTGGGGTTTTAGGTAGGGAAAGAGGGTTTTAAGAAAGAGGAATGGCTGAATCAGGAGTTTTAAGGTGAAAACATGGAATTTCAGATTTAGAGAGTGATCTGAATAGGTAAAATGAGTGATAGTGAATAGGTTAAATGAAGATAATGAAGGTAGTGAGACTTTTGAAAATAAATAATTGGCAGGGAATGTTATTCTCAACTAATAGTAAAAAATTCATATTCATTTAGTCATACTGTAGAATACAGGAGACTAACATGTACTAGAGAGTTGATGTGTCATTATGCCACATGGATTCTGAGCTGGACCTCCTCCAAGTCGAATTTTTACAATTTTTTCACAAATCTCGTTAGTGAAAATTCTGAAAAATAAGGCTTCAAAGATGAGTGTATAATTTCCAAACCTTGATAGATTTGCAGAAACTAAGAGAGGTTTTTGTATATGGACCTGTGCTGAAGAAAAAAAAATTCATATTTCCAAAATAATTTGTCGTTTGGTCTAAAATAAAACTTGAATTTGACTGCTAAAACAGTCATGTACATAAATTTTCGTAGCGAGTTTTAGTAGCATGGGAAAAATGGCTTTTACATTAATCTTCTTGACTTCTTTGTTGTCAAAACACCTTCATTATGTCACGACACCTTGCAACCATTAACATACCCCCATAAAAAATTTCAAAACTAAATTTTAAAACAAAAAGGTACCTACAGGAATTTTCGTAGCGTTTTTCTGGCTTCAAGCTTGAAGCATGCTACGAAAACTCCTAAAAAAGGGAGAATTTGTAGTTTAGAAATGAAATCATATTTTTGAATTCTTAATAGATTTTACAAAGCTGGAGGAGATTTTTGTAGATAAATTTTTTTTGAAGAAAAACATCTCTTGGTTTTCTAAATACCATCTCCAGCTATCCAGAATCTGCATTTGCAAAATATGTATAAAACAGGAAATTTCTGTTTAATGAAAATAGGGCCAACATACATCCCTGTATCTCCCAATTTGTAGCACCTTTGATAAAATTGAAAGATATAATTGTTACTTTATATGTTCTTGAACATAACCTAGCTTAGTTTGTTAAAATACGTCTCTATTTGCCCATAAAAATCCCTTGAAGTGGACTGCTCAAAAGTAAAAAATCAGAGAAATCCTCATATTCGCTATGCAATTATCAGGTGTTTTCGTAGTGTTTTCTATTATTTTCCAATGTAAAATGCTACGAAAAGTTGAAAAATTGGAATATTCATCCTTTTGAGTCTGAATGCATGGGAAATGAAAAGTGACATGGTATGGGACTGATTTGTGATGAAATGGCATAAGTGAAGGTGATCTTAAAACTTACGATAGGCTTAAAAATGCAAAACTTTTCCTATACCACCTTGAAATGGCTCAGGAGACCTTATCCATTTAGTGAGTGACCTATATGACCTTATCTAAAATGTTTCACAATTTTATGAGTGATAACAAATGGAATTGTAGGTTTTAACCTTGTATAGAAATTACCTGCAAATGAATTCCTAAAACATAAAATAAACAATGTCTAGAACATAAAACATAAAATATATATACACAAAGATTATCCCCTACATCCCAAAATTGAGACTACTATATTTATTTTTAATTATAGTCATTTCAATGTTACAATAAATATATATACATTTTTAAGCATTCATGGGCGGAAAACCATCGAGCCCAAAACCATAGGTAGGTATGCCCACCTATTATAAGGTCCAAAATAAAATTCTCGGGGCATTACCCCAGATCTTGTGAAGGGGGCTACTGCCCCCCCTATAAATCTCCCGAGAAGGGGGGCTGTTTCCCCCCCTATGTGATACAGGTGGATATTGGTGGCCACCCACCTATTCCATTTGGACCCCCACCATCGACTCTTCCAATTTTTCACTTTCAGCACAACTTACTATTTTAAGCAGGTTTTTGGGTCCTGAACTTTCGGAGCCGTTTTGAGGCCCTAATGATCCAGGTGGATATTGGTGTCCACCCACCTATTCCATTTGAACCCCCACCATCAGTTCTTTCATTTATTCAGTTTCAGAACAACTTACTATTTTTAGCAATTTTTCGGGTCCTAAAATTCTAGAGTCATTTTGAGGCCCTAAACGACATTTTTTAGGAAACCTAGGAGCAACATGGATCTATAAATATATGTTTATCACTCAAAATTTATAGTCCTCGGATATATATTTCTAACGAGGTATTGAGCGCGTCAAACAAAGATTGTATGCCAAAGTTACGTCCCTGGGAAGATTGATGTACCAATTTACCCAAATGGGCCCCACAATTTTGGCGCTTCATCTCCTAGGGTTGGGTTTTTGGATGTTTAGTGTTTTCCATTATTTCTCAACAATAAATAGGCCTTTGAGCCTCATTGTAACACATTTCAGAGGCCTATAGCCACCTCATCTTTTCTCATAGATATGCTACCAATGCCCTAGCTAGTTTATTTCCATTATGTCTGTAAGCATATTTCTGTTATTTGATATTAATTAAAAGAAATATTATTTTCACTACATCTCTGTGTTTATGTTTATTTATATGTATTATTTTGTTCTTGCATAAATGCGGATCAATGGTATCAGAGCGGTCTTTTCTTTCTCTGTTTTTATTTTCATGTCCCCAACAAGGTCAGGGTATATGGAGTTAGGGTTCGATATGGTTGAACCCTTGCAAGATCAGCCTCAAAAACCCCAACAACCTCCCATGGTAGAAGAAAAGAGAGACAAGGGAATAAGAGACCCTATCAAGATATTGCTCAAGGAGGACCTCGAGAAACAAAGGAACGGGATGATGGATAACTTTGCCCATATCCTTCAACAGCTGCCCACGAGCGACACATCTACATCTAGCAGCTACTCTGGAGGCGCCTCTCCTATCAAGTACAATTCAACTTTTACATTGTTGTATTTCAAGGCTAGATATGTGAAATTTTTTTAGATATATGGTTCAATTTGCTAGAAGGGTATTTCTCGATCCGTGATTTCTCCGACCGAAAAATATTATTTTTTCACACCTCAAAGCCACCCCCAATGTCAAAGACTAGTGGGAAACCTACTGCGATAAAAAATACAAGAGGGAAACCTTTCTATTCTCGGTATAACCCACTTGGAATTCAATTCAAGATGACATCAAGGAAGAATATTACCCTGTGGGAAGCTATGAGGACAAGTACATCAAATGGACGACGTTGTGGTAGCAAAGGGATCAAGATGTGCATAAACTGACAAATCTGTTCCACACCCTACACAAAAAGCTGGGTATTAAAGATTCAGAACGATATTTGGTTCTCAAGTGCCGTAGTTGTCAACATAGATAAATTCAGGAGGAAATGGATTTCCTTGACATTACATTTCTTGGCACGACATATTGCTATGCCACCAAGATCGAGCATAAATTTAAGCAGAAAAAGCGTGACTTTGGATCCGCAAATCCGAAGCCAGGGAAAGACGCCCCCAAAGCACAGAATAGTGGGCAAGTAAAAACTTGGGCAACTTAAAACAATACCATAAATCCAAAGAAGGACATGAGGAAGTGGTTTGAATTTCATAACAGCCCCACTCAGCACAAACGAGTGTCGGGCCAAACAGTTGTTGGTGGCCAAACTAAAGGCACCTGAATAATATGCATGTTCTGATCCTGAGTCAGAACCAAAGAAGGCCAATGATAAAGGGAAGAAGATTATTGATGGATCCTAGTGTCATTTTTTCCACCACCAAGATCTAGGGGGAGGATCCCGAACATCCAGAGGAGGGGGAGCACCTCTTCCATTCACAGATTTTGGTGAAGGGTTCTCCACTACAATTCCTTATCGATAACGGAAGCCAAAAGAACCTCATTTTAGTAGAGGTCGTGAAGTGGCTCAACCTACCGACCATAGCACACCTGCAGTTGTATACCATTTGGTGGCTTCATGAAGGAAGGGATCTCTGCAGCCGCTAGTAGTGTCACCTTCCGTACAACACCAAGCCATTCACAAATGAGGTACTGTGTGATGTTGCTCCTCTTGATGTGTCTGATGTATTATTGAGCCAACCATACTTGTGGAGGTGACATGTTGTGCATGAGTCTAGGCCTTTTGCTGTTATTATCACTTTGGGAAATAGCTTGTATAGGATACCCGAGATTGTACCACCTCCTGCCATCTCTTTGACTACTAGAAAACAATGCACTAAGATTTTTTCCAAAACCAGGAAATTTATTTTCATTACCATTATCCCACAAGGAAAGAAGAATATTGTGTCCATAGCCTCCAAAGAAGGTTCCCCTACACGGCAGCAACAGATGGATAAAGGCATGGAGGAATATGAGGAAATTTTCTCACCCACAGAGGTTCCTCTACATTGTCATGTCATGCACTCCATTGATCTGACCCCAGGCGTACTACCACCTGATATTTCCATACCTCATGCGACAAGATATACTGAATCCACACATGTACTATCTGAGGCTGATAAAGAAACCAAATTTATTGAACGCATCCACATGTCTGCCTGCGTATCCATGACACCTTCGACAAATCCAATACCCAGTTCAGCATAATTTCCCTTATCTCATGGAGGCTATCAAAGCGATGGGGAAAATTTCTTCCTAAGGGGGTTAGAATGATCCAAGTAGATATTGGTGACGACCCACCTATTCCTTTTAGATCCCCACCATCTGTTGTTTCAGTTTTTCACTTTCAACACAACTTACTATTTTTAGCAAGTTTTCGGCTCCTCGACTTCCAGAGATGTTTTGAGGATCCAATTGGATATTGGTGGACACCCACCCATTCCATTTTAATCCCCACCATTATTTATTTCAGTTTTTTAGTTTCAGTACAACTTATTATTTTTGGCAGTTTTTCGGGTCGTGAACCTCCAAAGCCGTTTTGAGGCCCTAAACGACGCTTTTTGGGAAAATTGGTAGCAACAATGGTGAACAGATAGATGTTTCTCACTCAAAAGTTTCATTCCTCAAATACATATTTCTAACGAGGTCCTAAGCGAGTAAAACAAATATCGTATGCTAAAGTTACGTCGCCGAGAAGATTGATATACCAGTTTACTCAAACGAGGCCCACAGTTTTGGTGCTTCATCTCCTAGGTTTAGGTTTTGGATGTTTAGGATTTTTCATTATGTCTCAACATTAAATATGCCTTCGAGCCTCATAGTAACACATTTTAAAGGCTTTTAGTCCCCACATCTCTTCTTAGAGATACGGTACCAACGCCCTAGCTAACTTATTTCCATTATGTATGTAAACATATTTCTGTTATTTGATATTAATGAAATGAAATATTATTTCCATGGCATCTCTATGTTTATGATTATTTCTGTGTATTATTGTGTTCCTACATAAATTCGGATCACTGTGACCCCCTTGCTGTGCCTGGCTCCATGAACATGGGGGGATTTCAGCCCCCACACATGCGACTAGTTGTGGAAATAATATAACACACAAATGATATTATCACACTTGTTGTTTTCTTTTCAACATCAGTGGTCATAGGAGAGCTTAGTCATTGGTATACCCTTGGAACTCCCATTGTTTCTCTACAGTAAGAAAAATTTTCATTGCTCACAAACTTCATCAATGCATCTGCAACATTCTTCGAAGTGTCCATGTTTACCAGCAACATGATTTTTTCCTCAACCATATCCCTCATAGATTGATACTAAACATCAATGTGCTTTGTCTTTCAATTATAAGCAGGGTTCTTTAACAATAAAATTGCACTTTTGCTGTCATAGTTTATCCTTATAGCTCATTGTACCAACCCCATACTTGAACACAACCTTTGCCAAAAAAATCATTCCTTGCTTGCATGAGTGGCTGCCCTATATTCAACATTTGTAGTTGAAATAGCCACTACAGACTATGTTTCTCTCATCCAATTGACTTCTCCTCCAAATAGGTTAAACACGTACACAATTGTACATCTTCTATGATCTAGATATCTAGCCTAGTCTGCATCAATAAAGCCACAAATGTCCAAAAATTTGTCAAATCCTGGTATTCATTGGTAGCACAAACCATAATGAATAGTGCCATGCAAATACCTAAAAACCTGCTTCACTCATTTCCAATTCTCCTTCCCTGGTTTTGACATAAACTTGCTCAATACTCCCATTTCATGTGCAATCTCTGGGATAGTACAATCCATTTCATACATGAGGATACTAACTTTACTTTCATGTGGAACATGGTACATGTCATTTTCCTCTTATTATGTCGTGGGGAATTTTTCATCAGATATATTTACACCAACAATAATAGGAACCTTCACTAATTTACTATCCTACATATTAAACCTCTATAATATTGTCTCCACATAGTTCCTCTGGTTTAACCAAAAGTTCCTCTTTTCCCTATCTTGTTTAATTTACATGCCCAAAATATAGTTTGCAGCACTAATATCCTTCCTGTAAAATTTGGAGGAAAATTGGCTCTTAAAATATTGGATAATTTCTTTTGCATTTCCAATCAGCGACATATCATCCAAATACAAGACCAAATATATAACACAGTCACCAATTATTTTATAATACACAAAGTGACCTTCTTTTCTTCTTGTGAAGCCAAGTTCCCAAATATATGTTTCAAATTTCTGATACGACATACTTTGTGACTGTTCTAAACCATACATAAACCGTTTTAATGTGCATACCAGTTCTGTCTTATCCTTCACTGGAAAGCCTTCACGTTGATTCATGTAGATATATTCTTCTAAATCCCCGTGAATAAATATTTTCTTCACATCCATTTGTGCTACCTCAAAATTAAAAGCGACAGTAACATATAAAAGTAAAATAATAGAATCTAACTTGGAAACAAGAGAAAAAATATCATCGAAATCAATTCCCAACACCTAGGAATAACCTTTTACTACCTTCTGAACTTTGTATTTCCCCATCTTACCTTTTGCATTCATCTTCTTATTAAACACCGATTTTCATCCAGTGGGTTTCCTTCCAGAGAACAACTCAACCAGATCCCAAGCCTCATTTTTGTCCAAAGATGTATTTTCATCAACCATGACATCTTTCAAGAGTTTTCCATCCTATGAATCTACTACCTCCCTAGCAGTTCTAGTAGCATCATAAGTAATAGATAAAGAAAAATTTGAATGGAAAGTAGATGGCCTATACCTTTTTATTTTCCTTATTTCTTGAACTGATCTTCTCAGAACTCGAGTTTATGGTTGTTCATATTTTGATTACTATTGTGGTGTAGAGTTTGATTCTTGCTCCTTTAGCTCAAACTCTATATTCTCAAGTTCCTTTGGTAGGACTTCATGTTTAATAAAATCATTCACCTCTCTAAACACCATATCTTGGTTGTACACAACCTTCCTTCTTTATGGGTTCAAAATCTTATAACCTTTTAAACCATCCTTATACCCAAGAAAGATGCACCCTTGAGATTTAATATCCAACTTGGTTCTTTTCTCCTTTGCAATATGTACATATGGATCACAGCTAAATATACACTCAGATGTGAAAGCAATGGTTTCTTAACAGTCCATACATCACGTGGAGTCTTATCCTCCAACGATTATGAAGGCGATCTATTAACCATGTAACATGCAATATCCGCTACCTCTACCTAGAATTCTTGTCCTAACTAGACACTATTGAGCGTGGTTGTTTCCTTTTCCATCAACGTCCTTTTTGTTCTTTCTACAACTCAATTTTTCTTAAGTGTGTAAGGAGTAGTCGTCTGTCATGCCATACCCCACTTCTTACAAAACTCTTCAAATTCCTTCTTTCAGAACTCTCCACCATTAGTTTTCTTCAATACCTTTATCTTCTTCTCTACATGGTTTTCCACGAGAGCCTTAAATTATTTAAACATGTCAAAGAATTAAAATTTATTCATGAGGAAATATATCCATGTATTCCTTGAGAATTCATCTATAAACGATACATAATATACATACTTACCCAATGATGGAACTAACATAGGTCCAAACACATCACCATTGTTAACACTAGAAAATCGTATAGCAAAAGATGGCATTAATTAATGTCAAGCCTAAGGATTTATAGGGCAGGAACACATTATGGAATCAAGAAAGTATTTAAAATCTCTAAGGTTTTGAGAAAATCAGATTTGAACTAGTCATAAATGTTGGACTGCATGCTTAATCCTTCGAGAAGAGCACCTTCTACGTGTCTTTTTGCCCGATAAGCGTGCATTCCTGGAAATGGAAAAATGTCACTTTCCGGGACCACAACAAGCAAAGGATAGTTACTCCTTATATGAAGTCACCTAAGGACAGCCACCAATGCCTCTTTAGATACTATGTGATCACACAAAGGAATATTTTAGCACACAATGGAATCATACCTCTCCCTTGGGTCACCATCCATCATGTACGAAGGGAGGGAAGGATGATTTGAAACTCCCTTATATAGAGCCACCAAGAGATGTAGAAATGGTGATCACATTGTTATGCTAGCCAAAGTTTCCCAAGAAACACCAGCAGTGTGTGACTCAAAGCTAGAGCTGAAGAGGACTCGATCGTTGGCCACCCAAAAATCCTAGTCCACCACGCCAGAGAGAGAGACGGAGACTACATCAAAGGCAGAGCTTGGAAGGAAACATCCTTGCATCGGGACCTAGAGCCATTGCCTAGGTGCCCTTTGGAAAGTAGGTAAAATTTCTTCTCCATTTAAAATGTTAAATAAGAAGAGGCCTTTGAGCCATCATTGGTATTATTATCATTTTGACTCTCTTTGATAGCTTCTGTATATTTTTTTTTTAGTTTTAGTTTAACTAGAGCATACTTTAGCATACTGTTTCCACTAAATTTTATGCTTTTGAGCTCCACCACTTTCTGCTTGTTACCAATATTTTATATAGTACACCAAAATATTTAAATTGGTGCGATTTCATACACTCATGCGAAAAATCCACCACTATAGGATTGGCGACTCCACTGGCGTGTTCCAAGTTTATGTGGTTGTGCCATCTTTTGCAGGAGACCTTTTTTCTATGCTGGAGTGGAGCTGTAAGTCCTCTAACCCATCTCACAGTCCCTAGATTCACTGGAGTGATAGACTGAAGAAGGAAGATCCTAGTTTTTTTTTACTTGCAATATTTTTGTGAACAGTTTCTTCTCATAGACGCGCAGTGCACGCGTTCAGGACTGACCTGCATGCAGGAAAGCGCACCTATCAGAGCCTTTTCCGTGGAAATTACAAAATGAGATTTTTTTCTCTATATTATGCATTTTTCTGCTTCTAAGTGTGCTAAGCAGCTCCTAACGTATCTGCCAACACCTATGTTGACACCCCACAGCTTCTAAGAACTCACTTTTTGCTACTTTCTGTAGGCATAGAGTTAGTTTTCATTTAAGTTGTTTTTTTGCAAAAAATATTCACATAGTTTAAGTAGGGGGAAAATTAACCATTTCTTTCCGAACGATTTATGTTTTGCAAATTCTGGTATGCACACTTAGATTAACTAGTCCAAGTAAGCTAGTTTTATTTTCTAGTGTAGCAATTGTTTAGCTTAATTCAATTTTTGCATTTAGGAAATTGTGGGACTAGGTTTGAATCGTTGATTAAAGCAAGTAATATATGCTGCCTTTTCACCCTTCGGTGATCCTAGGCAAGCATATGAACTTTTCATTTTTGTGATTCACCATCTCCCTTTAGTTAGTCACATAGATTAACTAGGAAGATTTGAAAGCAGCCCATTATCCACACATGCTTTCCATTTTGAGCTAGGAATGAGATAACGTAGTTTAACTAGGGGTTTTTTTGTAAAGGATCACTGATATCCAAATGTTTAAACTATGAGCTTGTTCACGTTATGCTCACACATACTCACCCACTAAGCAAATAAAGCCACCTAAAACTAACTTAAACCAACTTACTAAATTCTCCCCACAGGGGCCATAAGAGAATGTATAGATTAGGTTGGGATCAAGGGGGTAGGCATCCAATAAGCCACCTTGATCACACTTCATACTGAAAAATAGAAGTTGTGTATTTAGGGAGCTTCAAAAATCACCTATCAGCCCATGAAAAAAAAACGCAAGCGCGGCAGAGACCTGATTCAGAGGGGGTTAGGCTTAGGCGTAGTGTGTGCGGTATCAGTTGGGGCTGCCTGACCCGACTGATACTTGGTACTGTTAGCTGACTAAATAGAAGCCCAAGACTCGAACTCTCATGTGGGATGGTTGTTCTTAGTGGCCAAAGCTAGGGCATCCTTTACCTTATAGGTGACAGTGCATGTAAGTGCCAAGCCCTCTACCCTTACCTTGGTGGATTCTCTTCGGCTAATTGGGGGTGTCGCCAACTCTTATGGGACGTTGTGCCAGCACTCACAAGAAATATTCTGAAGGCCCAGTTACTTTTGAGTGTGTGAGGACACATAGGTCTTCTATGATTTTGAGTCTTATGCACAAAATAAACAAAAACCATATTTTTTCTTGATTGATCACATAGATTAAATTTAAAGGAAAAATCATTTTATTTTCACTTTGTTTTATGTATGTGGCCATAATTTTTATTTGACCTAGACTCTTTCCCCTCAAATTTTTCTAAAACTTAACCTAGTCGACACCCAAACGTTCCCAACGGAACCTCGCCAATCTAGGCATTTTTTGGACCTCCCCCCATTACAGGGAGGGGTTCTAGGTCTTTTTCCATTTAGGTTTAAAAGACGGAACACTGCCACCATCATTGGTTCATCCTTCATTGGAACAACCATAGTTGGGAATCCTATTCGGTCTCCCAAAACCACACCGCACACCACTCCCCCCTCGACCCCTAGGGGGCAGAGGAGCGCATCCCATTCGGGAATCCAACTGAACACACATCAGGGTACGTCACAGACTAACCCTTGTTCTAACCAGAACTTCATGTCTTCACACATTTCCATGGTTTCAACCTCCCAGTCACCCTTCTTAGCCGTGTTGAATCTACCTGATTTAACCAAGCTCACAAATGACCCCATTGCACATGATCCTTCATGCCCTCCCATGCCCACAAAGCTCCCTTCGGATATACCAACGTTCAAAGGCAAGCAAGTGGAAGAATGAGGTAATCATATAATGACCTTTCACCTGTGGTGCTCATCGAATAGTATCATCGATGACACTATTTGATTGAGGCTATTTCAACACACTCTTACGGGAGTGGCTGCGAAATGGTACGTGGAGCAACCTCCTTCTTCAAATGGAACCTTTAGCACCCTCACTACCACATTCCTCACTTATTTTCAAATACCCATTCACCATGATTCGAGAATGGAGTTACTGACTCATTTTAGACAAACCCCTGCCATCCATATCTCTGACCATATTCATGAGTGGAGGCGGTGTCGCAGTTTATGCAAAGATAAACCCAACGATCTGTGTCGCATTTTATGAAAATAAATAACCCACATCTGAATAGGATGCAATCAGTAAATCCCAGAAGCTTAAACTGATTCATACACAGTCGGGATACATTTAAAATATCCTGCTTAATGCCCCACGGCTGCAAACTTATCAAGAATTGCAAGGCGCGTCGAACTCTGCAGACGAACTAATTGGGTTAATGACCCAAGGGTACCTAGGTAGTAGTAGTTCCAATATCGGTTACGCATAGAACATGTCTCAACTCAGATTTCAAATTCATCACATGCCTCAATAATATTTGACTAATATGGTGCAAGTGTATCACCAGGGAGGAACCTATCATCCGGCTGAGGGGACCTAGTACATAGGAAGAAACAATGATGGAAGAGCTCCTTCCCAATGGCCAGGTGAAAACAAGGGACAACGTTATGCTCATTCCCAAGCACACGACACACCTACACAAACCAATGCACAGGTGAACTTTGTGCAGTTGTCCCATAATCAACCACACCAGTATAACTAGGAAAAATACCCTCCTAACGTGGTTAAGAAAAAATAAAAAAATAAGCTTAAATGGAAGCCTGGATAGGGGGTAGCAACTAACATCACCCATCGCAATCCCATATTGGAGGCAACTCTAGCAGGAATCAAAACCAGGAGCCAACCAATGCCCAACAGAAAGGAAAAAGGCCACCTTTGTGAACAAACCATTCTTGTTCAATTTGTGGTGAGTATGAGCACTATACTCACCACTGTCCCAATCTCCCTGAGCTAAAAAAGCTTCAGAGTAACCAAGGACAAGGAGGATCTTCCCAGCAACCCCCTGTTATGAAAGAACCTTTCCCCCACCAAGGGGCGGTCAACACTCAGCAGCAAAACCCAGAAGATTTCGGGAAAAATAGCCGTGAAACTTACATGACTAGGGAATAAATGTTTTTCCAAACACAGAATCATAGTTACGACACCCCACCAGAATACACTATGTCAGGGGCTAGTACTATTGCGCTAATTGCACCTTTGATTGTTTCAAATATGTATATAGATCCATTACCAATGATGGAAAAGGGACCCAATAGGCAAGCAAGTAACTACTCTAAAGTAGCCCATAATTATAGCATCGTAGACGATTTGGCTCAATCGCTCGCTGCTATGTCCGCGTTGGAAGTACTGCAATCTTTCCCAAAGAAATAGAAAGCCCTACTTTCCGTATTAGGCACTATCGACCCTACCGATATGCGCATGATGGCTTTTGATTTAGACAAAGCCACCCCTCGGCTTCCTTCTATGGTCACATTCCAGATACCAGTATCGGTTTAGAATATCACTATTAACCGATGTTTCATTGATGAGGGTGCATCGACATGCATCATGTCAAAAAAATTTTGGGATAATTTGGGTTCTCCGGAAGTAAAACCCTCAGTCATAATGCTTAGAGCCTACGATGGTCGTCCCTTAACACCCATCGGCCTCTACCAAAATGTCCTGATTTGTTTAGCCAGGAAGATGGTCCACATAGACATTGAAGTCTTGGATGACAATATACTCCTTGGGTGGAGTAATATGTACACCATGTCTGCCATAGTCTCCTCTTTCTTCTAAATTATGATGTTCGCCCACGAGGATCGCATCATTACTATAGACCAGCTGACACACAGCGAGAAGCGTCCCCTAACAAACACAGATGTAATTCTAACCTATGTAGATACAACCGTAGATGGTCTTGCATGGTACCAAGAATATGGCCCTGGCCAAGTCACATCGTCGTCTGTCGTAGGATCATTCATAGGAGATCCTCCCATTATCCCTAAGGTGTCACCGGAGGCCACAGGGGCCCCAGTGTGCATGATGTCCTCATAAGAACCAAGGTCAGTTAAGACATGGACTCAAGAAGTAATGACATAGAGGCATTGGCCACAACAACCTCTCTAGCCTACGCCACCTCCCAAACACCTTTTCTCTATCGTCCAGATGGCTTCGTCTCCCAGCAAGTTTTGGCAATACTGCTATTACCCAACATATCGTTGGTGTTCCTAGTTTCATACCGAGTTCCCTCTTCCAGAACAGGAACCACCAAAATTACTGATATAGGATTAAAGCCTCACATCCTCGAGGATCCCCAACCAACCCAAGAAATGATCGAGACCTCCCCCGCAAAGGAATTTCCCATTGCGAAACCGGTTATCATGACCAAGAAAACAACAAACATAGGGAAGAATATGGTGACCCCTGCCATTCAAAGGAAATCACCAGTCTGTGCCATATGCAATGTTATAGGCCATCCTACCCACATATGTCCGGAGTTGGATGAGTTAAAAACACTCCTTGGCTCCGAAGCAAATGTCTCGATGCCGCATTCCCATAAAAAGGAACCTACCTCAAAAGGTAAAGGCAAGCCATTGTGTACCAATAACACATGCTCTCTCTATGGCACCTATGGGAACTATACCCACCATTGTCCAGAGATACCATGGTATAGGGACGCCTTACATGTGGTCGAGCGATCCTATCAAGAGGATCCCTCGACCCAGTCGGTTAACTATGAACCTCACGCCATCCTATAATTACAAGAGGAACATAGGATTATAGAACGACCCCTAGTAATGCCCATTATACGTTGTCTGCTATGCGATGAACATGGCCATTACCTAGAAAATTCTGCAACCTTGGAACTCATTCAGAGATGGTATCCAATTGAAAGGTTTTACTACATAGGGCTACGGGCGGTGCAGTTAACATGCCTGTTTTGTGCCGATAATCACATTTTAGAGAATTGTCACTACATACCTCACTTCTGGCTAGCCCTTGCTATCCTTCGCTTAGCCATAGTTCACCTTTCCCAAGAAGATAATATGGACGCCGAGTCCACCGAAAGCTCCATGACCCAAGCAGATGAGATGAGTGGATCTATTATGTTCTTGACAGTCGAAGGACGACCTAGCAAGGAACCCCTCGTTACCACCAATGACACCTCGCAGCAGTGAACAGTGTGTGTGTTATGCAAAAAGACAGACCATGTAGTCGTCTATTGCCCCGATTTAGCAGCCTTCCGGCTCTAGTTCCCCATCAGACCTCGAAATGAAGTCAACAAAAATTTCATATCAAGGATATTATGCCCGATATGTCAGGGTAATCATTATGAGCGACATTATACTTATGCCTTGCAGATTTGTACCACTATTGACATGATTAATGCCGTAGAGAAGAGACAAGATGATCTCCGAGAATAGCATAAAAAATGCATCGTCGGATCAATGTCCCCACCCTCACAATGGTGTGTCAAGCTTGAGAAGACATCACACCACCAAAGAGTAACCTTGGCTAAGCCTAGGATAACATGTAGCTTATGTGATCAAAATGATCACCGATTCAACCAATTCAGAGAACTCAAGCCCCTAGCAAACAATCTCTGCGTAATCTCTTCTCTCCCCCAAAAAATTCTCTCCAATCAAGATAATGTCACACACACTTATTGCTGAATTTGCTCACACTTTCACGATACGCTTAAGTGTATACATCTCCCCGACTTTAGAGAGGCATGAGCTACGTTGAGTCTACACTCCACTATAGAGGAAGACAATTCTAAGCCAACGACACAGAAATGGAGACAGAAGACAACCTCATCTACATCTGACCCTTTCCAAGCATCCACATCAGGAACAACAAGTAGCATAGAAGAACACACTATCTACTCCATTGGCTCAATAACACCATGCACCATCTGTACTAGACTAAATCACGCACCTGAGATGTGCCCGTTAATGGAAAAATTTAGGCACCTCTGTGGTAGGCACAATTTCCACCTACCAGAAATTGAATATCCTAGTGGGGAACCTAACTTTGAGCCCATACAGAATCACATTACGGATGTTCTTCCCCCACCAAATGCCAATGATACAATTGACCATATATGATTTGTATCCGCTCAAATTGGTGAAAGGATTACTGCCTCAACCCTGCCCCAAGATTTCCATCATAATCCTGTCACAAAAAACAAAGGCACCTTGCACTTTTGCATCGATTTTTGCAAGATACCAAACCTGCATGTCGCCATCGAACTCCTTGATGACACCCAGCCTCTAGAACAATGCCTAGTACAACTAGATCTAGTTGAAGAAAGTCGACAATAATCACTCCATCACAATGAGTCCCATAAGAAAAGGGTGAAAGCATCATTTGACTACCATATCAACCCTCACTCATTTACCAAGCGAGAATTAGCCCTTTGCTACGATGTCACAAAAGAGGCCTTAGGGCCATGAAAGTTTGAAACCCTGTGGAAAGGACCTTACATCATCAAACACTGCCTCTGACAGGGGGCATACACCTTGATGGAATCGGATGGGACTGGCCTCACTAACCCCATCAATGGCCTTTACCTCAATAAGTTCTACCCATAAGGGCCCCAAAGGCCCTTCCCCTAGAGTGAAAGTACACAAAACCCAATCACCAAAATATTTTTGACTCGAAAACACGCTCAAAGTGCCAACATGGATCACCAAAATGAATCATATTTCAGATTTGTTGATGGACCATCGCGATGGTCGCGCAACTTAGCTGCAACCACCTGGGTCATCTACCACCCCAATCGATCACCACTGTGTTCAAACGGTGTGTGCATCGGATCAACAACAAAAAATAAGGCAGAATATGATGCTGTCATTAGACTTATGTGCAACGCCTTCCATCGAGGCATTTGCCTTATGCATATCTACCTTGATTCCCATTTAGTAGTATTTCAGCTAAACCGAACATTTGAGACCAGAGAAACACACCTGTTTAGAAAATATATACGTGCCAAAATATTAATCACACAATTTGATCACATCACATTTTCACATGTATCAAGGGATCAAAACCAAACAGCTGATCGCATAGCTAAAAATATCCTAGACTAGAATGTATCTTGAATAAACCATCATCCATAAAAAAACAAAAACATCGATATTCATCAGCATAACACAAAATATATAAACAAAATTAAATATCACATCATCTAGAGCCACAAAAAAGATCTCTCATATATATATCAAAAAATATGTGTATCTTAGTACAAAAAATAATATCACTGGCCCTCTGGCTAGCCCAAAGATATAAAAGTCGTCAAAAGTAAGGGAAGCATCCTCTTAACATGTGCTTTCCCTGTGTACAAAACTACTCTAGGGGGGTGCACCCTCAAGAGGAGCACCTGGACCCACCAATTCTCTTGGTGCCACCATCAGAGTTGTTGTCGCCACTACAATCGTGACCCGATGTAGAGTGGGTTGATAATACCTCTTGTGGGCCATCATCGTCTTTAACCAAACCTCCTTCAATTCATCCATAAAAAATCAAGAAGGCATACCCTGTGTCAAGCGGTTTGCTCAACCCTGGAAATCCTCAAGAGCGATCACCTGAGCCGTAAGTACTATAGTGAGCGCCTCAGCCACATCTGCATGAGCTAACTCGGCCACAAACTCTACTGCAGCCGAGCTGCTGCACTCACCAGAAGGGCCAGCACCATCTCCATCAGGTCCATCGGCACCACCACCTAGTCCACCTGCATCACCTCCATCAGGTCCATCGGCACCACCACCTGGTCCACCTGCATCACCTCCACCTTGACCACCTCGAGGTCGTAGTTGAGGGTTGTGACCCACCAGTCGGGCCACTGGGAAACCTAGTTCATCAACATCTGCACGAGTAACCAAAATAATGTTAGTGTCAAGAAAAAAACATGTAAGAACACAAATACTCAAAAAAATACAGAAGAAATATAACACATACCTACAGGTCCCCAAACATAACCAAAAGGGAGACCCATGTCTGGGTCACCCTAGAAGTCCATCCCCGCATACAGGTATGGATAGAACATCTGTGGGTTGGCCTCAAACCATGCCTCTTTTGTGGAATTCCATTAACGACCCGCCATGAAACCACCGTCCAGCAGCATCAACAGAGCCCACCTCCTCATTCGTTGCTCCTATGGCCCCCTAGTGGGTACCACCACCACCGGCCTCAACAACACCGCCCTCTCGTACATAATTCTGCATAGGATGCTAGCATACGCAAATGACTTTGATCCACATTGGACCTTGTTTAATTGTGACACCATCCCATCAAAGTAAAATAAGGCGAAATTGAAAAAGTGCCCACCCTTCAATCGACATAAAACTTCAACCTACGGGCCAGATGCCTGATGTGGAGCAAAAGACCCCGCCAGTCACACAATAAATGCCAGAGAACACTACGCTGCCATGTCTGTCATTGATGTAATGTTGATGCACCCGTCAGTAAGAGGCACACCACCACAATGCCACCTCCAGAATCTGTCTAGGTTCACTCTCCCAGCAGAGAGTGGGTACCTCAGAGTCTCTGGATAGATTACCAGGTTCGTCCCCCGCAGTACGAACATATTGTGCCTCCGACACCAATGTTGTATAATGTAACGTAGTAGTCAGTCCTGAGACCAAAGGAAATCATTCTCAGTGAACTTTAGAAGGCCCCATGTGGCCAACTGACGACGTGCCCTGGCATCAGTAGCTAGAGCAGTCTAGATCTCAGGCCAATCTCGCTCTCTCCACACTAGCCTGCCAAGAAACATAGGCACCCATCAGTACAGAGAAAAACATCAAAATTAGACAAGAAACCAAAATTTACTTTTACTATGGCCTTTGCACGCTTGTCCATTAGACAGGCGCACCCTCACGAGCCTGTTTTCCTTACAGGTGCACCTTTGTGCGCAAAAAGTAGGGAACAACGCGCCCTCTTGCACTTATCCCTCAGAATTGCAAACAAGAAAGGCACACTTTGTCCTAGATCGCCCACGCAATGTAGGCCAATAGTTGCTCAGAGGCCATACAAACCTAATTTGTACGGCCCCCGACACCATCAAACTGAAGAAATTGTTTGGAAAAATATTGATAGGAGGGGTGAATCAGTATTTATGGTTCATATCTATAAATTTAACTTTTTCTTTTACAGAATTCCATACACGGATTTTATGAACCGAACTCGCGTATACACATGGATAATTTGAAAGAAACTAGCGTATATTGATATAAATTTCTAGTTCAGAAACAGTTTTTAAATCAGATTTACCAGTTATGCATCAGGTTAGATAATCATTAAATATGTGCAATAACAACAGTATAAAACATCACACAAGTGGAACACACATGAACACCAATATTTAAGGTCGAAACCCAATTCGGGATAAAACCACCATTGTTGTCATCTCTATCTTCAATAGTTATTATATGGAAAAGTGTTTACAACATTGTACTGATGCAAAATCATATCACTACGTAGGCTTCTACCTATAGAAGGCTGCAAACTTCACTCATCTTCCAGCTGCTACTGGAAGGGAGCTCCAACCCCCTTTCTTCTCGTTTACCAGCCACTCCTAGAAGGGAGCTTCAACCGCCTGAATATAACACCAACTTCTACTGGCAAGAAGCTTCTACTTCCATACTGAAGGCTTCAACCCTCAGACCCATTGTAGACCACGTTTCATCAATTTTCATACTAGATCAAACAACATCAACACAACCCTTTATCAACAATCATAAACTTTTCCCAATACTTGAATTAGAACATTGAAAACACTGTAACCAGAACTTTAGAAATAACCCAAAATTCAGAATAGACATGCAGATACAAACTCAACCCTGGACAGTCATTAATTGAAATAGCATACGCTACTTTGCATCACTGAAGCCGGGTACATACACGCTTTCCTACACACCAACCTACGTATGCCTCAGTGCATACTATTTTCATAACCTGGAATGAATATGCTACTTCTCTTTGTTAAATTTGTTTGTATATGTGCTTTTCGTTATACCAACCCGTGTATACTTCTGTGTATACTATCCTTCAGAATGTGATCAGATTCAGATTCAGATCTGAGGCTTTTAGTCATATATTTTCTCAGCAGTGCAGAACCTTTAGACAGTCAGTCAACCTTAATCATATTTTCTCAATCGTTGATTAGATTTTTTCATGATCAACTTAGTAGCATACTTATTATTCAAACAACCCAAAACTTCAAGAAGACTTCATTGATAGACAACAGACAAAAAAAAAGGAATCATTGTAGTAACATCTGCAATAATCTTTCGAAAACCCTATCTACTATACATGCTTTTCATGAAGTGAACACGCGTATACACACGCTTTTATTGAGACCAACGAGCGTATATATCTGTAAAAGTAAATTTTGCAGAATAGACCAAATCTATAAAACATACCTAGATTTCTTCATTTTCTTCAGCATACTTGCACTGTTTCTTCATCATTTCTTCAATAGATCATACTAGAGCTTCATCATCTTTAGATATAGAGATCTTGAACCATCATTATATCCATGGGTGCATCATATATTCAGATCTATCAATTAAAAATAGAGTTCATCCATGCAGACATTCCTTAGAGAAATTTTATTCATTAACAACCCTTTATCCATGCACACATTTGCACTATGATCTTCTTCTCCTTATATAGATTTAGCTTTTACAAAGACCATGAGTCAAAACCACTCAGCTGCTGATGGTAATCCTGGACGGAATCAAATAGATAATACAATGCTCAATAATGTGGGCTAATACCATGGTAAAGCCCCCTGGTATTATAATTTTGGAGCACAAACAAGCATACATGACTTGGGACGTACTTCTCCACGTGCATACATGACATGGCCTTTAAAAACCCGCATATACATTGTGACATATTAAAAATAACCATTATACTATACAAAACTTCTGAGAGATTGTTGAGATTCTTCATACAGATAGTTTCTTCATCCTTTGCCATAGAGTTGCCATCAAGGACAATCAATTTAATATTATAGAAGACAAGAAACATATTGCCAACAATCTCCCCCTTTGGACTTGATGGCAACCATAATAATTAAAACATTAGGCATCTGTATTCAACCATCCTCAGAATTCTCTCCCTTTGACATCAAGGGCAAAGAGAAGATCAACATCCCTTGTACAGAAATTACCATGCTCCCTATTGTGGATCATTATCTGCATATCCTTTTTATATTTTATTTCGAAAATTTAAAAAAAATAAAATAAAAAATTCAAAAAATATGATATAGTATGAAGTTATTTATACTTTAGCATAAAAAACAAATGCAATGTATTTCGAATGATTGATGTACATAAAGTAGTCATAAGCTTTATTTCAATATATATGATTTCAAGATTAAGCCCCGAGCAGCTTCCCGAGCGGAAGTGGTGATCATAGAAAAGGGCTTATGGATAAGCTATTGCGAGGGAAGAATTAGCTCGTCGTTTATCAAATCTCGACCCCCCATAGTTGACTAGTCAGATCTTGGATCTGCCGTAATCAACGGCTTGGATTCATTACGGGGGATATGGGTTAAAGTTTACCGACGTACGAAAAGACCCCCCGCAGTGACGTCATCAGGTGAGGTGGAAAACAGCTGTCATCCACTCTCAACTATTTTTCCATGTCATCCTGACATTTAGTATGGATTCTCGTAGGCTATTAAAGAGTTCGTTAGTCCCGTTTTTGTCTACGTGTGACTGTTTGCCCTTTTTAACCGTGTCTCGCCACCTTTACATTTCCTGTTACCCCGCAAATTGTTTTCAGTTCCTGTTAGTCATGGAAAAATGAATATCCTTGTCTGGTTCTTCAAACCTCAGTCCCCTCCTGGATACTGAAAAGGACGTTCATGATACCGCGTCGTCCGTAAATCATCCCCTACTGCATTACCAAGTAACCCTAAACACTGATAAATCCCCTGTATTTTCTGCTATGAAAAGTTCTGGTGTGTTGTCTGCCTGTGTTCCAAAAAATGACTTCTTCCTCGAGTTCATCTCATGGTTAGTCTCATCAATGTACCCTGGTAAATGTTTCGTCATGAATTCGCAGGGGGAAAATGTCCTCCAGGTATCAAAAAAATTAATTCGCCAAGCATTGTGCTTTCCAGAAGATGAGTCTCCGTTACAATTCTCAGAAGATTCATTGGTTTAGTATTTTGAAGATCTTTCAAACGAAGAGTTCAGTCGTTTTATGTCATTTTTGAAATCAAATCCAGAAAAAACTCAATTCGAAGGAGAAAAGTTCAGTTTGGAGGCGTTCAGTGTTCAGTATAGGCCAGTTCTTAGCTGCATTACGGAGATTTTGGGAAAAGACTATGACCACAAAATTGATAAATCAATCTTGGGGATGTTTTCACTGATGATGAAACCAGGGGTGGTCCTTGACATTCCGTCTTTTTGGCAGGAAACAGTAAATTCCCAATTGATAGCTTTTCCTCTAACAGGTTTCTTCAGATTTCCATCATTGGTTGTTTACCTATTTTTGTATCAAAATGTTGAAGAGTTCTCGAGTTTGGGTTTAAATATAGTTGATATTAATAAAAATAAGAAATCAGTTTTATTCTGGACCGATATGGTTAGAAAAGAAGAGAATGAAGCAGGGTTGTTTGAATTTGCTGACCATTTCATGTCTATTGCTTATAAAATTTTGAATGGAACTCTTCCTCCATGCTTTTTACCAAAAGCCCGGGAGTTCCTACAGTTAGGACCCAATTGAAAATTTGGAGATTGGTTTGTATTTGAAGAATACTCTGAGATAAGGCTGTATGGAGTTAGCATTGAGCCCTATAGGCTCCCAACCTTTGTGCCCATGCGACTTTTCGCCCTGGAATTCATAAGGCAAAGTATTAATGTAGACCAAGTTCACTTTCTTCCCATGAAAAAAGGTTTGATGTACAAATTTCCTATGAGTGTGGGACCTTTTGTGGTCAACACGAGACAAGCTTTTGATGAAGTCTCAAAAATGTTGGAAGGGACACAATTATTGTTGGGAGAAAAATTGCCTTATGATCCACATGGAATAATTTCTCAGCAAAAGGGTGGAGAATGGGTATGCTGCATTTTTCCATGTAAGTAAACCTGATCTGGAGAAACTGGCTAATCGAGGTGAGTCAAGTTCATCAAAGACCAGCATTCAAACACCTGAAATTCTAGAAAGGGCGAGCAAAAGAGGTAGAGAAGATGTTATTGAAATAGACGATGAGGAGCCTCGAGAGGAAAAAAGAACCAAACTAGCAGAAGACCATTCCTCCAACTCACCTGGTTTTACTCTCCAGGTCAATGAAGAACAAGATCTCCCCTCATCTCCTAGAAGACAAGAACTTCATTTGGAAAAGGCTCCTTCAGTAAAGCAAATGTTCACACAGATTGAGGAAGGAAACCAGAGGATAAAAGCCAATATTAAAGCACAAGCAGAGCACCACATAGCTGCTGACCAGACTAGATTATTGACTATGATGGATCTTGAAAAAGATCTGTTTAAGATGGCTCTGTCACATCCGACAGGAATGTCCCTTGGATCTTCGGGCAGCTTTAAGGAGGTAAACATAATCATGGATGTTAAAAAGATCCCATTGTGGGACAAAATGAATCTTCACATGCAGACTGGGTAGATGATTGTAAATGATTTGAGCAAGACCAATGCCACAGTAGTCAAGACTGAAAACATTCTTGCAAAGGTCATCGGACAATGCAAAATGGAGAAAGCTAATTCAAGGGCATTGTCAACTCAAAATGAAGATTTGAAGAAGATCATTATGAGAATTGGCGTGGATCCAAATGATAAAGCCACGATGCAAAAACTCGTGAAAAGTGCAGAAGCAGAAATATCTTCACTGAGGAAAAAGTTAAAATTACCAACTATAGAGCACTCAATGGTTGCAGAAGTAGCTGAGGTTGAAAAGGAGAAAGAGGAATTGCGACAACAGTTGTTGAAGAAAGACGAATAACTCACTAAAGTGAAGCTAACTGCTATATCTTTACAGAACCATATTGAGAACCATACTTGTACCTTTGATTTTTCTGCAGGTGATGCTCATCCTCAAGCCCAGATTATTCAGCTAAGCACAAAATTAAAGATGGTGGAGGGAGATTTTAAACAAGCCCAATCAGAATTGGAAACAGTTACCAAGATGATGCAAGGATGGGAAGAAAAAGCACATGAGAACAAGCAGAAATTACAGAAAGCTGAAGATGAAATTAAAGAGCTCAAGGAGAGGTTAAAAGGTAATATCTCCCTTATTAAAGCTAAGGATATCATCTGGAATGAGATTATTTCAGAAATGCAGTCAAAATGGGATTCCCTGAATATAATTCCTAGAGAGAAAAGCATTGTTTCAGAGCATGAAAAGGATCTATTATCTGAGAAGCAAGTGGCTATTAAAAGAGAAAATTGGGCCAGAAAATTCATAAACTTTATTAATGCCAAGACAGATGAAGAGTTAGGAGATATGGGGATACATGATAGATACTTTTATGCTGAGGAGGTGAATAAAATGATAATAAAAAATGATCTTCGGAAGGCAACAGAGAAGCGGTTACTGGGAATTAAAGAGATAATTAAAAAATTTGATATATCATTCGACAAATTGACCAAAACAGGTTTTCCTTCATGCTGGACTGAGAAAGGGGATATCATTTCATGGAAGTTTTATGAAGATCAGTTAACATTTGCAAAAAGCAGAGCAGATGGCAGGCATGAAAAGACACAGGTTTTAAAGGGAGAAACGGTGCTTAACTTCTTACAAAGGAATTTCCTCCTGCTATGGATGGTGAAGACATTATTCACAGGAAATCTTACTCACAGTCAGGTTGTTGCATTTAGATTGGAATATCATCGTTATAAGAATGCTTCGACAACTCAGGATAAGCTCGGGAAAGAATGCAAGAGATTTTCTATAGACACAGAAAAGGGAACTCCAACCACTCAGCCACAAGTAGCTGTTCAGCCACAAATAGTCGTTGAGACAGCCACTATTTCAGAAGCACCAGTTCGCATAGATTAGAAATTATCACATTTTATCATGTTTTAAATGAAGTCATGTAAATGTAATAGAACTTTTCCGAGGCATGTGCCTCCATCACAGTTAGAAGTTAAATAGTTAGAGTTAGTTAGAATCAGTTTCATTACTGGAAACCATTTTGGTCATATTGTATTTAAAGACAATTTGAAGGGAAAGGAAGGTTCCTAGTTTTGGACCGAGAAGCTACAATTTTTGTATTGAAGAATATTGAATTAACGAAAAGTTTTGCAAGTTTCCTTCATTCTGTCTATGCTGAATAGTTTTCTCAGTTTTCATGTCTACGAATGAAATAGAGTGATTTGAGCTACAGGTCTCTAGATACATGTGTATTTAAGAGTTAAAGAAACCTTAATGGGCACTCCTCTATTTTAACGTTATCGTTATTCATTTCTTCAGGATTTCCAATGATAAATTCTGTTTCAAGCAGCGTATCATATTGAAATCCTTTCTTTCTTGTTTCTTTCATTCTTTCACTTCAGCATAAAGAGAATATGGCATTGCAGAATATTGCATGGGTTTAATATTTGAAGATTATATAATTAACGTTTGAAGGTTTATAGAACTGGGACATATATACTTTCATTTGTGACATGATTTTTAATGTCTTGAGCACGGATTCCTTTCACAGCAAGGAATTTTTTCTCAAGGAACAACATTAATTGGCGTCGTTGCCAGGGATCGAAGATTCGAAGATTTTCTCTGGGTTTTGTTTTACATTTCCTCTGGTTGCTCAGAGAGGAGGAAATATTAAGCTGTGTTTGTTTGAAAATAGCTCTGGCTCCCAAGAAACCTCACACGAGGTCAGATACCTCTCAGCAAAAAGTTCCCGTTTTGTCCAATCCTGAGAAGCTTGTTTCAAAGAAGAGCCAGAAACCAAAAATAGTAGATACACCAGAAGCTACACTGCTCGCACCAGGCAGCAGTTCACGCACTTTCTCATCCAAGAAAGCCTCCAAGAAACTCATTTTCTCGGAAGAAGAATCGTCACCATCACCTGATCGTTTTCAAGAACCCACATTAGAAGAGCAATCTTTGGAGTTTGTGTATTTTCCTTTTACAAAAACTCATCCCCATATAGTTTTCAGCTCTTCTACAATCGTTCATACTCCAACTCCTATATCAGTTGTTCCACCTCATTCATCCCCGCCTACAACTGGTATTCATTTTACCCCCGCTCAAGGAGAAGTTAACCCGAGTGTAAACATGGCAGTCCCTGCAGCCCCTGCTTTCTTGATGAATAGATATGCACCATTAAATTTACTGCAACCACTGCATGATATGCCTCAGGAGTATCTCAAGTTACTCCCTATATTTACTGGTGAAGATGAAATAACTGCAGAACATCACTTGCCTCTGTTTTGCACGTTTGCTGAGAATTTAAATGTTGAACATTTGGATGTTGTAATGAGACTTTTTGTTCAGTCTCTAAGTGGAGAGGCAAGGAAATGGTTCAAAGCATTGCCTAATGGTACCATTAATGATTGGGATGCCCTAGAAACACGTTTCACTGAGAGATGGGGTGAAAAAAGAGACCATGGCTATTCTTTGATAGAATTTAATGCAATAAAGAAGAAACCTGATGAAAACATGAAAGATTTTGTGAAGAGATTTAATAAATTGTATAATAGTTTGCCTGTTGAAATGAAACCCCCTCCTATTGGAGCAAGGGTTGTTTTTCTGGTGCGTTTGAACCTGAATTCAGTTTCACATTGAGGGAGAGGAGATCACCTACATTAGAGCAGATCCAAACTGATGCTCTGGAGATCGAAGCTAATATGTCCGCTACTGGTAAAGTTCAAGATAAAGGAAAATTTAAAGAAGAAGCCTCAGCCCAAGATCAGAGAATTGACGATATGACTAAGGTCATAAAAAATCTGTCAAATAAAATGGTAAAGTTGGAAATAGATAGTAAGCCTGCAAGACAGAACAGAGGGGTTTTTAACCCCCAATTCAAAAAACAACCTCTGCAGATTCTACAAAGAGAAAAGAAATATCAAGATCAGGTGCAAGCACCTTTGTATATAGAGGCAGCCCCATCCCGTTTAGTAGATGATGATGATGAGAGAGAGGATGATGCTCAAATTTCTGCTTTGTATATGGAAGAAAACGATCTTTCATTTGATCAAGAAGAGATGGATGATTACTGCAAATAGTTCATAGACTTCATGCAATCTGAGTTGCATAAAAAGTATGATTTGAGGTCAAAGAAGAGGCTAAGGACTCAAGAAAATGAGAAAAAATAATCAGAAACAATACCTGCTCCAATGGCGACTCCATTACAAAAAGATCAAACTAAGAAAACAAATAAGGGGAAAAATCATGTTAGCGCTCGAATCTGCCTGAGGCTGAAGAAGGAAAAACTCGAGGCAACATCAAACCAAGCTTAGCCTCGTAGCTAGCATTACGAGGACAGGAGAGGGCTCTCTCCGGGTCTATCTCAGCAAAAGGTCTTCAAAGGGGCTGAGATGACTTATAATTGATACTGATTTTAGGCTATTAAATAGATATGAATGAGGTTTTTAATAAATGATTGGGTTTTCTGGGCTGTATGGGAAAAAGACAGCAAGAGCAGAGATTAAATGAAAAATGCAGATTATCTCCCGAGGCAAGATAAGCATGAAGTTTAACAATCAAATTTTGGAATAATATGGGGTGAAAGACTGTTTAAAAAGCTGAAAAGGGCATTAATCAATGAGTCCTTTACAGACAGAAGAAGATACACAAATACTGAACGCTCCTCCAGGGCAGAGCAGTAAACTGGATTCTGCCCTTCTACTTAAAAGCATTCATCTAGAAATGATTATGAAATGAAACAGAAAACATAACAAGGAATGTATGAGACAGAGAAGAAACATATTTCAAATGTCATACCACAGGAATCTCAGGAACCAGAGCTGTATATTTTCATTAAAATCTCTGTCAAAACTGTACACTAAAAGCTCTGTATTTCTCCAACAGCGTTTCAGAACTCTCCCCCTTTACAAATCATTTGCAATTCAATAAATAAACTCTAATGTTGAAAACAGATCGATCCAAAATGAGGAGCTGTTTCAACTGAAGTTAAAAATAGAAAAGAGAACAGCCATATCCTTGAAATCCTCTAATGACTAACTAAAGACTAAAAACTAGAGCATAGACCCATCTAAATTACTAACTGAAATCATAAATAGGAAATCGAATCCTATTCTTCTGCTGTAGTTGATATCTTTGTTTAATTTTGGATTTTTACTTTGACTGCCACGTTTTGTCCGTTTCAGGAAATTGGACAGTGTTTCGTCCTGATCGAAGTCATGAGGTGGGACATTCTCTACTGGGCACCTTTGATCATCCAAACAGAATTTCCAAGTTTCATCCTGCAAAACTCACATTACATTTTCGATAATTTTCTTCTGGCAGATGTATCACTGTTGATAAAAGTTGAACCTACACTTTGATTTTCTCTATAAACACGTTCCTCAGTTGCATTTACCATGTGCCAGACCTTAACAACACCACTCTGATGACCACTTATATACCAATTTGTTTCCATCCAATCTGAAAAGCTTGAGCTTGTTACTGAGATGGAAAAATCTAAAGGAAATTGTGAAGTATTTACAACAGCTAAACAATCACCACTTATACTCCATACAACAAGCATGGTACCAGCTGCTGTTACCACCTCACCAGTCATTTCATTTGCATGTACAGCTGAAGCTGGTGCTGGAAATTTTGGAAGCTGCCTCACAAATTCAAGGCTGTTGAGGTCCCAGAAAATAACACTACAGTCTTCAAATCCAGTAACAATCAAACTGTAAGGTTGGAAAACAGCTATGCATGTTACTTTTCCAGTGTGTGCACACAAAGACCTTTGCAAATGCAAACGGCGCTGACCACGAACACCATCCTTCTGAAGCGCCCAGACTAGAACCACACCATCATCACTGCCAGTTACTAGAACTTTTCCATCACGGCTAATTCCTGCACATTGCACTTGACTTCCACCACGAGGTGCCTCATGAGTTGAAATAATTTTTTCTTGGTCATACAAAATAACACGCAAGCTACGATCTGGAAAACCCCAAGAAATGTATTTGGTATATGACCTAGGTTTGAGCAAGCAGTTTTGACCAGCCACAAGAATTTTTTCATGAAAAATTACAATCTGAGAAACAGAGGATATGGTGTTTCGAACTTCCTGTCCTACTAAAATGTTAGAATTACGGAGTACATTCGCAGGGAGTTTTTGATGGCAACGCCGCTTGACATGTGGCTTGAACAAGAGCTGTCTAGGAGTTTGTCCAAAATGATTTATCTGAGCCAAAATAGAAGCCTTCATTCCTGGGTCTGATACAGAATCAATATCTACACTTCCTTCATATGTATAATGATAGAAAACATTGGTTGCCTCTTCAGCAGGCTTTCCCCTCTGTTGGAATCCAAATATAAATTCTATCCAGTGGTACAAATGTTCCGAAACATATTCAGATTCTAAAGCTTCCCTGTGCAAGACCTGGATACAGAGGTGCTTTGGGGTCTGCAAAGCTGATTGTGTTGGAAATCGCTAACAATTTTGGATTAGACAGTCCGCTTGCAAACAATGCAAAGGCAAAGTTTGCTCGCTGATTGATCAATCGAAACTTTCAATGATCCATTTCCTTTCATTGATGAAACCACTGTTCTCCAACAATTTCATAACCAGAACCATCTTTGCATGGAAGTTAACCGAATTGTTGCTGAACCCTCCAATGAGAGAGTAAACCTTGTTAGGATTCCGAATGTCAAAAGCAGGGTGCTCCAACAAGCATTTAACATTGCCCAGGATATCAGAGACAGCTTGCAATGTCACTTTGCTGCTACAGCTCCCTTATTTCCAAGTGCATGCCGAAAAGCACAAACAACAGCACCAACATTAACATTGCCAACATATGGTAAAAGATCCCTTCTAACCCATGCACCAATAAGCAGACCAGCCAGTTGTCGAGAACCCACCCGAAAAAATACTGTCTCACCATCTCCAAAGTGGCGAACATCAACATCGAACTTGCAAGCAGTTGTAGGCAATTAAGCATGAAACTGGACGCAGGGGCAAAAAATTGGCTCTGTGACTGCGTGCGTAGCGTGCCTACCCAACGCGTAGTGCCCAGTAAGTGTGTAGCGCACTTGATATTTAACACGGGCTGGGGGTGTTATATGCATAGCGCGCCCTATATGGGTAGCGCGCCTTGT